>CAWUFW010025527.1:0-43657 GCA_963921515.1 Calotriton arnoldi
ACCACTACTACCACCCTCACCCAGGGGGGCAGGATGCCTACCACTACTACCACCCTTAGCCAGGGGGCTGGATGCCTACCACTACTACCACCCCAACCCAGGGGGGCTGGATGCCTACCACTACTACCACCCTTAGCCAGGGGGCAGGATGCCCACCACTACTACCACCCTCACCCACGGGGGCAGGATGCCTACCACTACTACCACCCTTAGCCAGGGGGCAGGATGCCCACCACTACTACCACCCTTAGCCAGGGGGCAGGATGCCCACCACTACTACCACCCTCACCCACGGGGGGCAGGATGCCCACCACTACTACCACCCTCACCCAGGGGGGCAGGATGCCTACCACTACTACCACCCTCACCCAGGGGGGCTGGATGCCTACCACTACTACCACCCCCACTCATAGGATGGACAATGCATGACACAACAAGCACACCACAACCTAGGGAATGCAAGATTAAGACATCCCCCCACCACCATGACAAGCGTGTGTAGGCTGTGTCAAATGCCTACAACACCGAACATGACTTTCAACATACAATGTGACCCCCTAGCACATGTGCCACACATATATGTGTGTGGCACCCACAATGCAAGCAGCCCATGACCATTGTGGCAATGGGGCCTAAACCCCCATCATCACAGTGACCAAAAGGTAAGTGTGGGGTCCATAGCTGAAGCACATTTTGACCATTGTGGCAATGGGGTCTAAACCCCCATCATCACAGTGACCAAAAGGCAAGTGTGGGGTCCATAGCTGAAGCACATTTTGACCATTGTGGCAATGGGGTCTACACCCTCATCATCACAGTGACCAAAAGGTAATTGTTGACAAAGAAAGAGCTGCAACTGCCAAACTGCATGGATCATTCCTGCTCACAGAACCAAAAACTCATCTGTGGCAAAGTAGTGTATGTGTCCCATTGCAACATAAATTGGGGGAGCCAAATACTGCAGTGCAAATGAAACATTCCTTTGGCCATGTGCAGACAAACAACACCCATGGGGGCTGAGACCGTCAACAGTCATCAATGACACAATGACAGAAGTGACCATCAGAATGCAGAACCACATATTTGCACCAATGGGCACACAAATGCAGATACCCTGTGGAGACAGCAGATGTGAGGTGAACAGATACCATACCATGGCAGCAATGGGACACACAAACCATGATCACTGTGCTGACCGATGACCTAGGAGTCCCAGGGACAGCAGGGGAAACACACCAAACAACATACAGCCAATGGCACACCCAAGATATGCCAATGCAGTGGTGCAGATGCACAAACACAAACAGGCAGACCAACACTGTCATCATACACAGCAGGTGAGGGGTGGGGGTGCCAGTGTCCCCAGGCAACCACACAACACATGAGGAGAGCTGAATACCAATCATACAGATGTGCATACACTGCCACACTAAGGTAACTCATGGATCCAAATCCCCTATGTGGGCAAGCAGGCATTGTCAGGTGAGAGGGAGCACAAAACACACATGTCACACAGGCACGTAGGAACAACAACTGACACAGCAAGTCACAGACACACCACAGCACCACCCCCAGGGCCCCCACAATGTGGTGACCCTGGGCTGAATAAAAATACCACTGTGATGACAAAGCTAAATGTCGTTCACACTATGAACCACAGTCAGGTGTCCTGAGCAACAAACTACCATCACACCTACACAAGCACAAATCAATCAGCATGGCCAGTAAGCCAAGGCCAACATGGAGGCAGGGGCCTAGCCGGGCAACAACTCTCATCTGCACACACTCAACACCACACCCCTCGACCTCCAACAATGTGCAGCAGTGAAGTACACATGCACTGGTGACATTGCACATGCACCCATGACTATTCCAGGGTGGTGGGTGGGAACCAAGGTGTAGAAACACATCACACATGGACACTCAACAAGACTCCTGAATGTCTGACACACTGCACACTACGCTGTACATGGACATGACGGCAATACCACACCGACCAATGGGATCCCAGCCACAGTCACACACCAATGAAGAAGCCAAGGTCACCCACAAAGAACACACATAGACAACTTCCAACATTGCAGCTCGGACCCTGAGGAGTGCCAGCAGTCACACACACAACATGTCACAATCACTGAAAGATAACACAAACTGGAAATCACATGACAGGGGCAAACAACAAGTGCCAAGGGGAAACCTGACTGTGACCCATCTGCGTCTGCACACAAACTCAGCCCTGACAGCAAACACACCTATGGGTGACACCCTGATGACCAGTAATGTGCCATGCACCCACATCACAGAGAACACAGGGAGAAGACTTTGGGGGAACATAGCTCAAGTCAGCAAGCATCACAAACAGGTACAACACTAGGGATCACAGCATGCGCAGATGAATGGAAGTGAACACACAGACATGCACATACAACACACACCTTGGGTGCAGGCAATGTCACACGTGTACACACTGCCATGAGGGGACTCCACTCCTGTGTGAGGAAAGCTGTGCCATATGTTGCCTCAGTAGGGCCCCATCATGTCAGCTGAGCACTTGGTCACACAATCAACAATTAGCACCAAATGAGGGCTCCCATCACATCAGCCTGGTCATGGATGTGCCAACGGAATCATCAGCACAGATCCAACACACTTGTATAGCAATGTTGCACTGACTACACGGATGAGTCCCTCCCCATTGATGCCCAAACCTGCATGTCCACTGGAGATGGCAACACGGTCAGGGAAGTAGACAAATGCAACGATGGCAGGCACAACAGATGTGCAGGGGTGGAAGCCACAGATATGAAATTGCCAATGTAAGTAGGAAACCCATTGCCAAATACTGAACACATGACACCCTCAGATGCTGCTATTGATGACATGGATACACCACATGATAGGACACATTCCCCCTGGACCACATGGGTTCCTGCACAGTAACACTTCATAATCATGAGACCAGATATCACCATCACTGCAGCAAGGGCATGGTTAGCTGCACCAACAACATGTACATCTGAAGCATGAGCACTAGAGAAAAGAAAGTTGCTTTATTCAGCATATGTGTTGAGGCCAAACGAAGTCCTGAAAAAAGAGCAAAGGCCAATGGCCAGTCCATTGTCAAAGTTCAAACAGGGTGACACTGGCAGATGTCACCCTACGCATGCCTGCACAATACCAGGGACAATCCACTAGGAGGGGCAACCGGGGGGCAGGCCAGGCACCGCAGGGACAGGATCAGGGCTCACCAGGGGAGTCAGGGAAGGGGTGGTGGGTGCAGGAGAGCCACTGACAACTGCAGTGGAGGTGTCTGACATGGTGTGTGCCGGCACAACTGGGGGGCATGACACAGATGTCGTGGGTGCCGGCACAACTGCAGTGGACCCTGCAGATGGGGTGGACAGGTCCGCCACTGCAGTGCCCAAGTCAGACAGGGCGGTAGTGGACTCCACTGCAGTGCCTACCTCCAGGGGAGGAGAATGGGGAACAGGCAAGGTGGGTTGGACAGAGGGGGGACACCCTCACCACATCAGTGGCACAGACAAGCGCAGCGGGGGTGTGGTGCTGGGAGAGCAAGTGGCAGGGGGAGAAGGCCGGAGCATCTTGGGGATGGTATATCTGTGGGTGGGGGAACCTGGGGCAGGGTGTGGTGGGGGCACCTGTGCAGTGGGGGCCTGAGGGATGGAGGACGGAGACCTTGTGCCTGAGCTGCAGGGTGGTGGCGGGGTCTTGCTCTTAGCACTCCGGGGGGACTTGCGGGTGGGGGCCTCAGTCCGTCTGCGCCTGGGGGAGGGTGTCCGGGGGCGAGGGGCACTCTGCTCCGTGTGGGTGGGCTTCCTCTTCCCCCGGGATGCTGGAGCAGCTTCATCGGTGGGGAAGAGGCCGAGGTCACAGAGGAAGAGCTGCTGTGACTTTGGGGTTGCAGGTGAGGCAAGGGAGGGTGCTTTGGAGGGAGAGGGAACTGAGGACTGCGCAGTGCATGTGGATGCGTGTGTGTGTTCCAGGGCCCCATCCCCTGTGAGTCTGGCTTCAGTCCCCTGAATGTGCGTGCGTGTGCGTTTTGTCATTGGCGTGTGTGTCAGTGTGCTGGATGTGTGTGTGCTGGTGTGTGCCTGTGCCAGTGTGTGTGTGCCTGGGATGGGTAAGGTGCTGGGGAGTGTGGATGGAGCAGAGGCAGGAGGGGTGAGGGACCGTTTGAGGAGGGACACTGCTGCCGTCAGGGAGGAGTCCATGGACCTATTGCCCCTCTGTAGGTCAGACATGCCCGATGAGATGCCCTCCATGAACGACACCAGCTGAGTCAACAGCGCGGTGTGCGCATGGAGGACACTCAGCATGGCTGTCTGCCCTACATGGAGCTGGCGAAGGAGGTACACAGACTCCTCACTCAGGGCAGCAGGGGACACAGGGGCAGGGGGTGCGGTGCCTGGCCCAAAGGAGACACGCTCCCGGACATGGGAGCCTCCACGGACCTGGGGAATGGGAGCCGATGGGAGGGCGGTGGTGGTGCTGGTGGTGGCGGGGACAGCAACACTAGCTGGGGTGTGGTGGCTGCTGACACCCGCCTCCACAAGGGAGTCATCCTCCGAGTTGCTCTGGTCCTCAGCTGAGGTGGATGCTGCTGAGGACTCCTCGGTGTGGCTCCCCTCGCCCTCCGTGCCACTGGGTCCCTCCGACCACTCCTCGGCTGCTGACCCAGTCTGGCTCTCCGGCTCCTCCTGGTCCGTGGAGCTGTCCCCTTCCGTGGCCGTGGATGTATCTGCAAACAATGGGGAAACAGACAGACATCAGTCACCTGCACCAAACGCACACACCACTGTGAGCACAGCACATTACAGAGCAAGCCCTGGCATCATTAGTTGTACATTGCTAAAAGTGCCCTAATTGAACAGGAGAAGTCAATTGTCAGTCTGATGCCAAGCATGGCACTCACATCCCACATGGCCTTGCACCCATCTGTCTGGTGTCTGTTGGATTGCAACACCCCAGTGTTGACACATGCACCAAGTACACAGTAGTTGGACAGTGCAGAGGACACGGTGTGGACACATCACAGCTCTTGCCACTGAGTCAGTACAGGTTTACGGATGTAAGGGATGCCCAGAGTCAAATAGGAAATGCATGTGATGCATTCCAGCGACAGACACCATGATGCACCCATGTCCTGATAGCCAGCGCCACTATGGTGTGCATGTAGCACATGTCACTCCCCTGCAGGATCACCAATCAGTAGACACATGCCATGGCGGAGGCATGACTGCAAAGTCATACATCACTGTCTCAGTGATGTATGACTTTGCAGCCAGACAACAACACTCTGCACTGTGTCACAATAGTAGGTCATGGGGAATGCAAGTCCTGGAGCTGCACAAGTGCACATGTACATCCCCCCACAACACATCCTCTTAACCCTCATCTGTCCAGGTCATACCTATTGGACATATGGGAGACCTGTGACACTACCCTCTGAACCTGAGCCCCTCACACTCTGCTGTGCATGGGGAACAGCTGCCTGAACTTCACATTTACATGCCCCAGTCTGCATGGGCAGCTGATCAGACACCTATGTGTCACACAAGTATCGTCTCCTATGGTCACATCTCCAGTGGCATGCTGAGCCCCTACCAAGAAACTCCACAGCAGTCCTGGCGACTAATCCACAGCACACTGACACAGAGGCAGACACCTGAGGGGTCAAATCACTGTGCACAATGTGTCCTCTGATACACGGGAGTGGGAGTACAGAGTGTATTGTATGGCCTGGAGTAGGCATGACTGTCCAGCCCCACATGAATGAGGGATGAGCCCTGGACTGTAGGCAGCTGGCTAAGTATGTGTGACACACGTCATATACATACTCCTGGGGCCCAAACATTGTTCCCACCCGCAGCATGGGTGTGTGCCAGGTACCCCAGCCACATGTGGTGGATCAGCTCAGCAATTGGACCACAGATCAAAGTAACACGCTGAATACATGTCAGAATACAGGCATTGTGTAAGCAATGGACCCACCCATGATGCCCACCACAGAGTCAGGGAAACAGATGCTGTCTCCCACCTTGAGTCAAGCAAACTGCAAGGACACAGTCCTAAGTGACAGAATTCCCTGCATGTAAGGGCCACACCTGGGTATCAGATGAGGAGTGGGCAGTGCACAATAGAGGGACATGGCTCCTGGACAACATGACTGCTGTACTGTGGCAGTTCAACCTGGCCCGAGGAGGGCACATAACATGTTAGACAGAGTACACAGTGCAGTCTTTGACTCACCCCCTCCTTGCTGCTCTCTGGCCTTCAGCTGCCCATCCAGGTCTGGAAAGACCACCGCCAGGATCCTGAGCATGTGGGGGTCAGGGTCCGTGTTCCGCCCTCCTGCGAGGAGGCGACAGCTTCAGCTGGACCCGTGCAATCCTCCGGGTCCAGCCCCGAAGGTCCTGCCACCTCTTTTGGCAGTTGCGGATCCGGCGCTTGTAGACCCCCACGGACCGGACAGCCCGGACGATGTCCTTCCATATCTCATGCTTCCGATGGGCAGAAGCCTGTCAGGATGACAAAGTGATAAGGCCATTACTACACATGCAACATATCCGTGCATGACACAGTTGCATATACATGTCGCAATCACAGGGGCACATGGTGTACCCAGGCAGTGCACGGCTGCCCATGGACAGTTTTCCAGAAGTCACTACATGGTATCATAGCATGGGGAGTAAAACCCTGTTCAGAAGCACTGTCACTGCACCATACCTGTCCAGTGCAAGTCACTACACACTATGGGGGGTGACAACTACTCAGTGAGCCTGCTAGCCAGTGGTGTGCTGACTCTCAGCCTTGCTAGTCAGACAAAATGCACATTCAGAAAGGCAGTGCACAGAACACTCACCTGCTCCCCTGGTGTCCCATACAGCTTGCTGTACTGTGGAAGTAGGCTGTCCAGCAGGGCCTGGTTCTCTTCAAGGCTGAAGGCTGGGGCTCTCTCCACAGTACGTGCCATTGCAGGGTCCAGAGGGGCAGAGACAGCAGCAGTGCAGTGGCAGATGTCGTCCTGGAGCATGTAGTGCAGGCAAGTGGGCTCTCAGGGGAACATGCAGCAATATATATGTGCTGGAGAGGCAGATACTGTCCCTTGTGTCCAAAGTGATAGGTCCAAGTCGTTTGCATCTTCTGAATCTGGCCAATCCATGGAATAGCAGCACCAAAACACGCCCACAGCATCCTTCAAAATTTCAACTTCATGACATACATGATTTTGCAACATTGTTGTGGGTGACCAACTGATTTTCCAGCAACCGACTCGTTCGAATATTCGAAAACGCGTCCGTTGCCAGGCAAGCCCATTGTCAATGGGTGCGCACCGATCGGTCCATTGAGGTACAACGCGCACAGGGGTACAACGCGTACCCGCACACATTGAAAGCAATGGGCCGGCCGGAGGCACCGATCGGTCCATTGCAGTACAACGCGCACAGGGGTACAACGCGTACCCGCACACATTGAATGCAATGGGCCGGCCGGAGGCACCGATCGGTCCATTGCAGTACAACGCGCACAGGGGTACAACGCGCACCCGCACACATTGAATGCAATGGGCCGGCCGGAGGCACCGATCGGTCCATTGCAGTACAACGCGCACAGGGGTACAACGCGTACCCGCACACATTGAATGCAATGGGCCGGCCGGAGGCACCGATCGGTCCATTGCAGTACAACG
The DNA here is from genome assembly GCA_963921515.1 of Calotriton arnoldi. NCBI lineage: Eukaryota > Metazoa > Chordata > Amphibia > Caudata > Salamandridae > Calotriton > Calotriton arnoldi. The sequence continues at coordinate 7,712 of CAWUFW010025527.1, forward strand.
CGCACAGGGGTACAACGCGTACCCGCACACATTGAATGCAATGGGCCGGCCGGAGGCACCGATCGGTCCATTGCAGTACAACGCGCACAGGGGTACAACGCGTACCCGCACACATTGAATGCAATGGGCCGGCCGGAGGCACCGATCGGTCCATTGCAGTACAACGCGCACAGGGGTACAACGCGTACCCGCACACATTGAATGCAATGGGCCGGCCGGAGGCACCGATCGGTCCATTGCAGTACAACGCGCACAGGGGTACAACGCGTACCCGCACACATTGAAAGCAATGGGCCGGCCGGAGGCACCGATCGGTCCATTGCAGTACAACGCGCACAGGGGTACAACGCGTACCCGCACACATTGAAAGCAATGGGCCGGCCGGAGGCACCGATCGGTCCATTGCTGTTCAACGCATCACTGTACATGTGACTGGCATATGTCAGCATGCCTGTCTCAGATGGACATATGCCAGCCACAGATAGCTCCCAGGGAGTGAGGGGCACACCTACATCACGACAGCCTGTCCAAACCTTATCATAAGGCATGTAAGGCTGCATTTCCTATTGTGTGTATGTTGGTGTACATGTTGTCCTGTGGGTGTCACCTGTGGGCAGCCACCCCCAGGCTGTGCACGTGTTAATGGGGACAGGATCCTGGGTGTTACGTGTACGTGACCACTGTGATGTGCAACTGTTCATATCTGTGCATGTGCCATGGTCACATTTCACAGTGGTGTTTGTGTATGTCATGTCACATACCCCGTGAGTCCCATGTGGGACGGTATGTTTGAGCCAGGGTGTCCCAGTGGCACAATAGTGATGGCCCTCCACAGTCTTTGTGCATGTAGTGTTTACAATGTCTCTGATTTCATGTGCACAATGGGAGACAGTCTCCACATCCACGTTGTGTGTGCATGGACTCTGATGTTGTGCGTGTGTGTCACAGACGTCCATGGCTCTCCTGCCATGGCAAGTGTGGCCACTACCTGTGGGGGTCATGTTTGTTTTGTTGTGGTGTACACATGATACTCCAGGTGATGCCAGTGTCCATGTGGCATTACAGGGTCCCTGGGAATGTGCCTGTCGTTGAGCTGTGGTGCCTGGGGCACATCTGTCCTCACATGTCACTGGGGGGTGACTGTGACACAGCATCATGATATCCAATGGGCCAACCTGGGACAAATTGATGCCACCTGTAGGACCGTGTTGACAGATGTTGGCCATGTATGTACCATACATGTCGTTCCGGTACTGCACACTTCATGTAGTTGTGCCTCATGATGATGTATGTTGGGATCTTGAGTGTGTTCAATGCCGCATATGTGGGGTGACTGACGATCTTGCTTACTTCTCCTCTGCACTGCAGGGCTCCTGCTGTCCATCGGCCATTCCCAGACCTGGCAACGATGGTGGAACGGGACAGCATCCGACGGTACCGCTTCACCAGGCAGCTGATTGAGGATTTTGCAGTGCAGTTGTCCCCACATTTGCAGCCTGGCCGGCCGTATCCTACAGCGCTGACCCCCAAGGTGAAGGTGATGGCAGCCCTACACTTCTTTGCCACCGGTACCTTCCAACATACTGTGGCGTCTGCTGGTGGGATGTCACAGACCATGTTCAGCCGTGTGCTCCGCGATTTCTTGGCGGCAATGTTGCTCTTCCTGAACCGGTACATCTATTTCCCTAGACTGCGACGACTCACTGACGTGAAGAGTGACTTTTATGCCCTGGGGAGGATGCCGCATGTCATTGGCTCCATTGATGGGACACATGTGGCTTTGGTACCACCACAGGCCCAGGAGCAGGCCTACAGGAACCGCAAGCACTACCACTCGGTCAATGCACTGGTGGTGTGTCTTGCAGACATGACCATCACACACGTGTGTGCCCGTTTCCCTGGTTCAGCACACGATGCCTTTGTGATGAGGAGTAGTCGCATCCCCAGGTTGATGGCACAGATGCAGAACCAGCGTGCCTGGCTTGTCGGTGTGTACTGACTTTGTGCCATTGTGTGTGATCTGATCTGTAGTATTCCGCCCACTTTTCCAAGTCAGCTGATGTGCACTTGTCTGTCCGTAGGTGACTCGGGATACCCCAACATGCCGTGGTTGCTGACACCCCTCAGGAACCCTGTGACACCTGCCCAGATGCGCTACAATGAGGCACATGGTCGGACCAGGAGAGTGATTGAGCGGACCTTTGGTCTCCTGAAGAGCCGCTTCCGCTGCCTGGACAAGACCGGAGGGTCCCTCCCATATGCCCCTGCGAAAGTGTGCAAGATTATCATCGTCTGCTGCATGCTCCACAACCTGGCAGTGCGGAAGGAGTTGCCTCTCATCCAGGATGACGATGACCAACATCCGCCACCTGTGGAGGATCCTGGCCTGGAACACGATGCCAGTGACGATGATGATGATGATGGTGATGGTGATGTCCGCACACAGCTCATCACCAACTTCTTTAGCTGAATGTGAGTATCCTGAGGTGTCATGTCAATGATGTGAGTTGGCATGATGTGTGGGTGGTGCTCTGGTGCTGTTGGAGTGTGTCCATGGGCTACTTGACTGGATGTGTGTTGCGATGTGTGGTGACAGGTGGGCTGTACTCCCCAACAGTGTTGACATGCTAACTTGGTTCTGGGTGGGTATCTTGTAACATGTATTGTGCATGAGTTTTGCTGTTCTGTCCTGTACTCCATTGCTTTTGACTGTGTGTCATTTCTGTCCTTCACAGGGTACTTTCAGATTCGTTTGGTCAACTGTGTCCACCGACAACGTGATTGCACATCCAGGCTGGTAGCTGTTGTGTCCCTACAGGTGATGTGCGCCACACCCATGGACTTCCTTCTGTCTACAGTTGTTGACTGTGTGCCCGCTACCAGGTGGGGTTACCTTGCATCTGTAGTGGTTACGGCATGTTGCTACTGTGTAATAAACCTGTGCTTCACTTAGTGATGTGCGTTGTCTGTGGTCACACATTTGACTGCCATTTGCTTACTGCACCTGTGGGCTACTTGACTACAACTGGGAATGGGTGTGGTGTCTGTGCATTGCACCGTCTTCCCTGGCAACATCAGTGTAGGCAATGAGTCAGATGGCCTAGGTGTGTATGTGTTGTGTAGCCCTGGTGGTGTGTCTCCCTCATATGTGTCACGTTGCCTGTACTCACATGCCTGTGTTGTCCTTGCTGTTGCAGTTCGCATACACAGTGTAATTTTGTTGTTCATCATCCCCATAACAGTACCCACGTTGGAATCACGACAGAGGCAAGTATGGTGTATTATTGTGTTTATTGTGATACATCTGTGATAATAGTGCATAGGATGGATTGTGCTGTACATGAATCTTGCAATCCCAAGTTCCTAGATGAATAGAAAGTCCAGGTAGACAGGATCCCCAGTATCGGGGCCACAGTTGTCTGACACATTGTTCCAACTTGTACTCCCCATGCAATGTGTGGGAGTAGTGTTGCCATCAACAGGGTGAACAGTCTGTGCACAAAGGCGAAAATCCAGAACAGGTTCAGGCTTCCTGGGAGTTGCGCTTGGCCATCAGCCTCTCACTTTCCCCTCCTCGGACGACCCCTCTTCTTGGGGGGGGCCCTCAAGTGCAGGCTGCTGCGGTGCAGGGGACTCTCCGCCAGAGTCCTCCTCCCTCCCTGTGGCAGTTGCAGTTTGTTCGGTACCAGATGTTGTTGGCACACAGGGAGGTGTGGACTGGTTGCTGTTCATCTGGCGGAGGCATTGTAAAATGTCCCTGTGCACCGCCGTCATCTCATGTAGTACATCCCACTTGGACTCCACGCGGGTCATGTGGGAGTCCACACGTGACATGTGGGAGTCCACACGTGACATGTGTGACTCCACATGGGACATGTGGGAGTCCAAGCGGGCATGATGGGCAGCCTGCTGCTGTTTGATGTCTCTGAGGAGCCCCACTACCTGGCTGAGCTCTCCGGTGCTGGACTGGTACGCATCAGCTATGCGTACCAGTTGTGGGTCTTCATGCACACCAGCAACGTCTGCAAGCAGCGACCTCTGTCTCCCACCCCTCCCACCACCCCTGCTGACATGTGCAGTGTGTGCAGTTGCACGCACAGATAACCCTGGTCCACCTTGGGGGTTGGTGGTGGTGGTGGTGTCCATGGCCCCAGGTTGGTCCAGGGTCACTGCGCTGGTGTTGTTCCTTATTCTGTCCATGTCGGCAGGGATGGTATTCGTGGTGACAGTCGTTGGAGGGGTGGGTGCAGGGGGTGCAGCTGGTGGACCTGCTGGTGCTGCAGCTGGTGGTCCTGCTGGTGCAGCATGTTGACTTGCACCGGATGTGCCAGGTTGTTCTTCATCGTCCGAGGAGGACAGAGGCTGTACGACGCCAGTGAGCTCGGCATCCTCTTGAGCCTGGGACTGGGACTCCTCAGCGTCTGCTGCTGTGTCCCTATCATCACCTGTTTTTGGGAGACACAAACAATGTATGTCATGTTTCTGCAGGCATCAGTGGTTGACACACCTGACAGTTGTGACTGTGCCTCGGGGTGCGGGCCTGTACATTGTATTGTCCTAAGTCGTCACAGTCAGGGGTTGATATTGGTGTGGCACATTGTCCTGCATTATTTGGGCATTTCTATGTATTCTCTGGGGTGTGAACATGGTCTGCATTGATTGTGTTTGGTTGACAGCCAGACCTCCTTCCCACCCACCCACCCACCCAGTCAGTTATCCCACCATGGAACGTGCTTGCATTGCAGGGAGTGTAAGTTGTCTCTCAGGATGTCAGTCAGAGGTGTCCTGCTGTTTGTTGGTGCACAGTTGGCAGCAGGGCCTTGTGCTCCCCGCAGCAGTAGCCAGTGTCAGCCATCTTGTGAGTCCTTCTCCACTCCCTGTGATGTGAGCATGGTTCAGGGTGGTGTTGATGGGCCAGTTGTGAGGCTGAGCAATGTCTGTGACTACGACTCCCATCATGCTATTGCCTCCACCCCCTTCCCAGCATGCCCATGCTTCCTTCCTTTTGACTCTGCTTCCCTGTGGGGTGGGCTGGCTGTGCTGACAGGATGGCTGGGAGTGTTGTCCTGGCAGTTGTTTGGCTAAGAGTCCCAAGAGTGTCCCTGTGCTTCACACAACATAACCCAGGGTGGTGGTGCTTTGTGGGATCTTGTGTTAGGATGGAGGGCATTGCATTCTACCAGGTGGGTACTGTGGAGTTTGTGTTGGGGGGGGGTGTGAGGGGAGGTGCTGGTGACTATGGTCAGTGCTGCAAGTCCCCCTTCCCACCCAGCCAGCCGGATATCCCACCATGGAACGTGCTTGCATTGCAGGGAGTGTAAGTTGTCTCTCAGGATGTCAGTCAGTGGTGTCCTGCTGTTTGTTGGTGCACAGTTGGCAGCAGGGCCTTGTGCTCCCCACAGCAGTAGCCAGTGTCAGCCATCTTGTGAGTCCTTCTCCACTCCCTGTGATGTGAGCATGGTTCAGGGTGGTGTTGATGGGCCAGTTGTGAGGCTGAGCAATGTCTGTGACTACGACTCCCATCATGCTATTGCCTCCACCCCCTTCCCAGCATGCCCATGCTTCCTTCCTTTTGACTCTGCTTCCCTGTGGGGTGGGCTGGCTGTGCTGACAGGATGGCTGGGAGTGTTGTCCTGGCAGTTGTTTGGCTAAGAGTCCCAAGAGTGTCCCTGTGCTTCACACAACATAACCCAGGGTGGTGGTGCTTTGTGGGATCTTGTGTTAGGATGGAGGGCATTGCATTCTACCAGGTGGGTACTGTGGAGTTTGTGTTGGGGGGGGGTGTGAGGGGAGGTGCTGGTGACTATGGTCAGTGCTGCAAGTCCCCCTTCCCACCCAGCCAGCCAGCCAGATATCCCACCATGGAACGTGCTTGCATTGCAGGGAGTGTAAGTTGTCTCTCAGGATGTCAGTCAGTGGTGTCCTGCTGTTTGTTGGTGCACAGTTGGCAGCAGAGCCTTGTGCTCCCCACAGCAGTAGCCAGTGTCAGCCATCTTGTGAGTCCTTCTCCACTCCCTGTGATGTGAGCATGGTTCAGGGTGGTGTTGATGGGACAGTTGTGGGGGGGGGCAATATGTGTGAGTGCGACTCCCATGATGCTATTGGCTACACTGACTTGGCCAGCATACACAGAATTCCTTCCTTTGAGTGGTCTTCACTGTGTGTTGGTGTTGTTGTGGTGGCTACATGTGTGGATGTGTGTGTTAGTTCTATTTGTGCCACTGCCTAGCTGTAGTTGTGGTTGTGTTTGTACATGTGTTGGCACAGTTGGATGTGACTTTTTTGATGGCATGTGTTGTGTTTATCTGACTGACATACACATTTTGGGATGATTCTGTTCTAGTTGCTGTGTAATTGCTATGAGTGCATGGTTTGACTCTCCCCTTGACAGTGATGTGTGTGTTTTGTGGCAGTTTATTGTGTACATTTGTTGTGTACTCACCAGGCTCTGGGATGTCCTCTAGTCCATATACGCTCACTGGCGGAAGGATGGCCCGCACCTTCTCCTCCCAGGGCCTGAGGTATACTGGCTTGGCAGGAGGGCCACTGCCGGTGTATTGGCTCAGGTGGTAGTCTTTCTTGAGCAGCTCCCGGACCCTCCTGCGCACGTCATACCACCTGTTCTGGATGTCGGTCTTTGTGCGCCGACATGGTGATTGGGCGTTCACCCTGTTGATGATCCTCTCCCACATCTTGGTTTTCTGCGACATGGGGGTCTGTTGGACCAGAGTGCCAAACAGCTGTGGCTCCACCCTGAGGATCTCGTCTACCATGACTTCCAATTCACTATCTAGGAACTTGGGATTCTTCTTGGGGGGCATGGTGATGGGTGGTGATAGTGGGTGATGTGTGTGTTGGTGTGCAGGTGAGGGTGTGTGGGTGTGTGTTGTGCTGGGTGTATGTGAGGTAGGTATTTGTTGGTGTGCTGCTGGTGTGTGGCTTGTGTGAGGGATGAGCTGTGGGTGTGTGGTTGCTTTCTCTTGGGTGCTGGCAGTGGAATGGCATTTGCAAAGGCTCATGGTAGTGATTTGTGTCCTTTATATAGGTGGAGTTGTTGGTGTGTCTTTGTTCTCTGTCCCCACCCCCCAGTATTTATTGGCTTGGTAATTGCTTGTTTGGCCTTTTTTTGGTTGATTTTTCCTTTGTGCTGTTTGTGTATGTTGGAAACGTTCTTGTGACCGAGTCGGACCCTGCATTGGTCTCGTACGGTGTTTTCCGTTTCGTTCACGCTGTGTTTGTGCAGTTTTGTATGCTGCGTACGCGTCGGTCGCGGTGTATTGTGTTGCTTCGGCTCGGTTTTGTATGCGTGTCGGTCGTACGGCTTGTCCTCCGTCCGACTCGGTCGTGTTTTTCGCGCCTTGCATCGTACTTTGCAGGTTGGAGTTGGCGGGTACGATTCGGTCGGATTTGTTCCGGGTGCGTGTCGGTCGGTTGGATTCGCGTGTTTTTCCGGCCGGATTGCTATTTTCCGAGCGGGTCGGTCGGTCGGCTTGGTTTCCTGACGTGTCGGTCGGATTTATCGCGGCTTGCATCGTACTTGGCGTGTCGGGCGCCACTGGTACGTGTCGGTCGGTATTTTTTCCGGATCCGAGTCGGTCGGTGCTTTTTCCGGCCCGAATCGGAATCGACCCCTAGGTGTTTTTCCAACAGGTGGAGGAACAATCTGTAATGTCTGAAATTGTCTCTCAATCTGTATTACGCTCTGTTCAATAGTGGCAGTAGCCACTGTAGTGGTGCGCCATCAACAAATAATCATGCAAAGAATCCAAATCAAAATGTAGATTGTTCCATATCTTCTTTATTTTGCTTGTAAGATAATCATATAAGTCCAAACGTTGCAGCCAACAACAAAGCCAATGCGTTTGACAGAGAATGGGGCTATATACAGGTATCCACTTTTATACCTCATGAGACTAGAGGCTTACACCAGTCATAAGGCAGTAGTGGCATTTTCATTATTCCATACTCTGTGGGAGGTTCCTTCACATAAGGATTGTCAGAACGATCAATCATACTATATCCCCAAAGAGATGAATTACAAAAAATAATTAAATTCCCCATCAGTGTTGTCGCCCATTCCTACACAACCTTTTTTTTTTGCACTGCAACTTGCACTAGTACAAATGCCAGAACATGCTTTAAGTTGTTGCTTATTGTTGATTATCTATTCCCTGACCTGGGAACTCTTGCATCACTCCCTTTTGTTGATGTACGTTATATATTTTTCTATGACTTATAATTAGTAGAATGAAGAACATTTTAAGATATGTTTGATACACCTGCAACGTGTACCAAATGAGCCATGATGTTGGTTATAATGCTTGTTTGTTTCTCCTTGATGTGGCTTATTAGTTTTAATGTGGTTTTATCTAGTTTTAAGAGTTTATTCTTTTTGGTATCAATGTACGTGGTATTGTATTTACAACTTTCTGCCTTTGGAGGCTATGTATTCTTTGGTTTCACTTTGTGTACTTTTTACTTTGTTATGCCACACATTGGATTATTATTATTTTGGAAATGCTTTGTTTTTGACATATTACAGCCCTGAAGAAGTTGACAGTGGAGAACGAAACACGTTGGATTTGTTTTTGGCTGTAACGTTTGGACTTTTATGATTACTGTACAAGCAAAATAAAGACGATTTGGAACATTCTACATTTTGATTTGGACTCTTTTGCATGGTTATTTGTTGTTGATGCACCACTATATGTGTTTTTCTACATTGTGGCCTTATGGCACACCCTTGAGCAGCAGTTGTTCATAGTGAGTGCACACCATATTCTTGGAATTAATTACTTTGGGGCAAAGGGGAGATGCTGTTCATTTGGGCTCGCTGCTCAGTTTATAATTGTGTACAGTAGCAACTGTAGTACTAGTTGTATAATTATCAGTATTTGTTGTAGGGACTATATAAGGTTGATCCAGCTCGATATCAGCAAACAACATTCATACACCAGATACTCACTTGGGCCCATACATTCACACTACGCTAATACTTACGCTGGATCTTATCAGTTGTTGCTCTCTATCAAATCCCTGCTACCAATTACCTCCTGATTGAAGAGTAATGACTTACCAATGAATCCTTTGCTAATTGGGAAATTTAAAATGAGTGACATTCATTATAGTACATAATCCTGAAATAACCACTGAGTCAGGAAGTTTTAAAATGTTTATCTAAAGATTTAGCAGAGTAAAATACAGACCCACATGGTACTTAATCGCAATACCCAAGATTAAGCATAGAAATGATTATTGCTAATCAATGACGGTGTTTAAAGAAGAGGAGGGATAGAGATAGCAGCGCAACTAAAGGTTGCATTATATTTACCTAAGTGCGAGAACCAAAACCCCTTAGCCAAGGAGTTGAAAGAATAAGACCCAGGAAGGATGAAGAGCAAAGACCTCCTCCAGGATCAGGACAGGACTGGTGACCTCTCTACAACGACGCCTGCGTCGTTCCCCTCTCTGATACTCGGCTTCTCCTCGATTCTCCCGTGTCTCCCTTCTAATGGACTCTGCCGCCCCTCCTCAGGACCTCTCTCTGGACAGCAATTCGGTCTGCAATCGATCAGCTTGGCAGTCTGGAGCTAAGAGCGCTCTGGCAGCATGGACGCCTGTTCTTCGTGAACGCATGCTCTGACTAATTAACTAATGCTATATTCTATTATACCCTTCTACGCCCATGTACCTCCCCTTAATGTTACTAAAATATGGGGCCACTACTTCTGATTGGACAGGGACAGGGGTGGATTCTCGCACCATATCAATTTGGCCTAAATTGTAAAGCCTATTGTCTTTACATTCCCACCCCTTCAAATTAATACATTCGCTTTATTTCCCACCCGTCTCATGACAAATGTAAACCAATTTTCATAGACAATGTGTCAATATGCAACAGGAAAGCCAAAATACAGCATCTTCGGCCATCGGGTCGCGGCCTTGGACGACGTCCAGATTGACTTCATTTGGCAGGCACACAGGACACATGCGCAGAACCATTTGCCTTTCGAGTTTCAGGTCACCAACCCAGGCCCAAGTTTACAAACTAATAAAAGTGCAAGAAGAAAATATTAAAATCACAAATAAAATGTTTCACTGTATGCCCACTTTTTCTATTCTATTCCCATTTAATTATATATTCTAACCCGCGTTAGTAGCGTTAGGAAACGACAATTTAGTAATGACATGAGAGCAAGCTGAAGCATGTGAAAACATTAAACAGCCATTTTAATGCACACTGCGCAGAAGCAGAAGTTTCCCACCAAGCAAAGAAAGACGTCACACCATGTGATATGGTTGCGACATGCGCATTGAGCCTTCCCGCGCATAGCGGCCATTTTGAATTACAAACAAGCGTTATTCATTAGTAAAACACATAGGCAAGCTTCCTTTTCTGTCATGTCGTGAATGCAAAGGTTAGTATTAACAATACAAGTTTAATAAATTAATACTGTGAGGAGGATTGAATACAAGCAAGTTTCATTTATGAAACCTTGCTCCATCAAGGTGGTGGACACACGTATAAGAAAAGCATCCAATATTTCCTCCCCTGAATCACTATCTGTATCAGGCTTCCTTTCATCCTTTTCATTTTCTTTTCCATGTGCGTTATCCTTTTTCTGCTTCTCAGGTTTCTCAGTAGTAATAGCTGGATATAGTCTAGTTCCCTCGATTATGGCTTTCCCCCATCTCTGTTATTCCTCATCACAACCAGCATCTGCATAATTTTTTACTGCTCTTCTAGTCTTATGCTGGCATTTCTCTCTTTCTTTTTCACATGCTGTCTTTTCCCGAATATTTAATGCTTTATACTGTGAGGCTCCAGGTGGTGGCAACATTTCATATAGCTTCTCCTTCAATTTATCAATAAGTCTAAGTTCAAATGTACCATATCATGGAAAACTCAAAGAACGCTCATTTTCAGTGATCTTGCACCATTGATGAAGCCATAAACATGTATGCAACCACAATTTCATTGCCATATAATGTGCGGGCGTATCCTCGTGAGGCACTTCTTCACCTTCCCATTTCGGAATTTTAACATCACCTCTCACAAGATTCTTAAATTCTTTAAAACATTTCATGATTTTCGCTAAAGTTCCACAACAAATTGTTCAATGATTCAATTCAAATTCAATGTTTTAATTCTATTTCATAAACATCAGATCTCCTTTCTCAAATCTTGTCACAGCTTTAATTATTGAAGGCTTGTTAACCAATCTCAATGGGATATTCACACAACAACTGACCTATCACAGTGCGGCACTCTGTGTCATCATCAACCAATCACGGCGTTGAATTACATCAACCAACCAATACCAGGATGTATGATTTCACTCCTTGCAGCGGTTTACCCTTTTTTACAATTTCTCTTGTACACGTAATTCTACAATTTTAAACAAATGTAAATAAACAAATCTTTGTCTGCTCCACTAAAGAAAACAAAAATTAAATTCAGCAATCAGAATATTAAGGTTTTTACACCTTCCAACTTTATCACACAAAAAGATTTTCAGATACTTGACCAGATTCAGATCAGTGTAGCTCCACCCTTTGCGCAATTAGGTTCTACCAACACTAAAGAAATATGAGTACATTCACAACGATTCCATCAAAGTCCTAATCTCAATTGTGTAGTTGACGGTACCTCACGATCTACACCACAAATCTTAGCAGACAAGAAAACCATGAAGTGTATGCCACACTTTTCTCAATATCTATTAAGTGTCTTCTACACTTATCTCAATATACCAGGATCTTAGGCTACGTGTAGACCTATAACCTTATCAACTTCTTCACAATAAGCCCATAAACATCACCAAATCATTCAATACACATACTCCAAAATCTCACCAATAAAACACAACAATAATCATTTATGATGCATAACCCTATTGATACACCTCCAAAACAGCAACTGCCTTCGAAACTACAGCTTGTCAGTCCTTAAGTTCTGGGCATTGGGCTTTGGGACTCGAGTATTATTCTAACTTGGGCAAGTATTTAAAACTCCTCTTCTCAGAACGTAAACCGCCCCGTTGCTGCCAAATTTTGCTGGAGCGGGAATCAGTTTAAATATGGTTTACAATCTCACACAGGAATGATCCCCGCTTGGGTGTCTCTGTCTCTCGAGGTTGCATGGACATTGGCCATTGCTTTAGAGAAGATCAGGAGCAAATCGGTACATACATTATAATTGTAATCTATATTGTAAGTTCAGTCAGTAATGAGAATTAGAACATTGGAATGTTGGGAGCTCCATTGAAAACAATGGAGCAGCTCCGGGCTTATAATGGCTGGTATAAGCCTGGAGCTCCAACATTCCAATGTGGCTGTGAACAAAGGCTTAAGGGAGCCTGAGGGGATTTCAATCCCCTCGCTCTCCCTGAAGCCTTTGTTTTATTTGTTAGAACATTCTGCCCTCTCGTGGCAGAATGTTCTAATAGCCTTATAGCCCTTCGTAGCTGGGCTATACCGGCTATTAAAGTCCATTTAACGCTGGAGCGGGCCTTTAATAGCCAGTATAGCCCGCTACGGCGGGCTATAAGGCTATATTAGGTGTACGTTTCTAAGGGTTTTATCAATCATTAAATATTTTAGTGAATCATATTTATTCAAAGTCAATCGATGTATTCATATTAGTTCAGTAAATCAATCATGAACAGAAATAGATAATAAAAATTGGTTAATAAGAGATCATAATAAATGCATTAGGCATATTCCACAAAGGGAAGAATCCCTATTCTAATCATCAGGCAAAATGGTGTCAGTTAGAACACATAAAGAGCTCTAGTTCAAGAGAGTGAGAGATCAAGCAAAAGGCTCATAAACCAATTCAATAAATCAATAATCCAGTCTCAGAGCAATGGAGAATAAGGCAGGGTAAGTATGCAGCAGCAGTAGCAACCACAATCAACAATAGGGTCTGAGCAAGGCAAAAGGGCAAGTGGGAAGTGGTCTAAATAAAAGCTTAAAAGAAGTGGAATAACCTATTCTAGAAACATGTACTATTATAAACAGACGAAAACGTTGTTACATTCTCCATGTTACATCTTCTCCTCCTCTCGTCAAATCAGCTTTTAGTGCTTTACTGGGATCAGGATCATTCCTCTTCTCACACAAATACAATAATCTTCAGACTACTGTGTTAGATTTTGAAACTAAATTGTAGCTCTATGCTCATGCTGGAATTTCTCATTCAAACTATTTTCCCATACACTGTTCTAACCTTCTAATTATCAAATTGTACATTTCACTAACAATGATCTTATGTAAATCGAAACCTCTGCAGGAACTTAAAGAAAACTTTAATGAAGCATTTGACAATCTTTTTTGTATAAGCAGAAACATTTTCAGACTTATTTAGAAATCTATTGTGTGCAACTTATTGAAAAACAACCACATGATCGTTGAAAGGTCAAGAATTAAACAATTTATGAGTGTTTCAGCACATCTAGTCCAACTACTTGTTAAGTAATGCTGCTTTAAACATTTTTTAGGCCAAGTACAGACTGAGTATAACTACTTACTACAATTTTGCACACTTTAAACACGTTTCACATTCGTTTAAAGTCTGCTTGTTAATTTTGCTCATGTATTCTAACTATTGTATTTGGTGTTTTGCTAAAGTTCCCTTTCAGGGAGATGTAGTAGATTGCTTTAAATTACACATTTTTGGTTTGATGTTGAAACTTTTTTTAGAAAGTTTTTTTTTCCAATTTTCATCCTGGTTCACCTTTGTCTGAATGCGTCCTCGTTGCAAGATAGTTTTCAACACTGAGTTTGAAAATGTTGTCCCTTCTGATGGAACCCAGACAAGTTGGTTAATCCATGCAAAACTTTCCTTTGTATGTTTAACTTATGTGCATTGGCAAATGTTTCAGAGCTTTTCTCTGCAAGCTCACCCTTTTTAGTAGTATTTGTATGCACAATGTTATTGTGCAAGTTAAGTAAATCTCAAGCATGGCTATCTTTATAGGTTTTATTAAGGATATGTTCAGCATATGGTTTTGCAAATGTTACAATATTCATTCATAAGTGTGTTGTCTGTTGTAAATACAAAATGAGAGAGACATAATGGTGACATGGTATCAATAGTTAACATGGAACAGAGGCATTGCCCATATGGCGCATATAAGCCATGCAATATGCAATATGTATTTACCACAGAAAATTCACAAGAGGTGATTTGTTTATTGTAAGTTTTGATCAGTTATAAGAGCACCAAATGTCTTAGCGCACATGTGGCACCGGTCCTGACAAAAGTCATACTGACCCAGTGGGCACTTATTTGCAATGGGTGAAACATGTAGACCAAGAGTAAGGATGTGCGAGACCACTCACGTCTCATAAACATCCAACACTGTTTTCAAAATTTGCCCACGGTTTCCATTATTAAAACACACCTTAATGGGCTGGCGACCTTGAGATAATTTTAAACCACCTTTTCTCATTTGAGTTCCCCAAACACAAACCCGCTCCACTGTTGTAGCACACCCGGAGGCACTCGGTGTCCAAGGTGGGGACCTGCTAATGAAGCATGTCACGAACTAGTGTTGATGGGTGAGTGTTCTTTTATAAACCCTTAGGGTTCCCTTTTCTCTTGAGCATGGGACATCTCAGGATTTAGTTTACTGTGGTAGCGTGCTCGTTCTTACTGTTTGAACATATTAAGATGGGGAAGATGAACAAGTTCTCTTCTCACTCTCTAATTCTGTTATTCAGAAAATATTTTATAGACTGTCATGTCAGGTTGCAAACAATTCCCGCACACACCCCTAGGTGGAATGTAAGTTTGCGGGATGTGATGCAAGCACATATAAATATGATTTCACATTTCATATGCAATCTGTCATACTGGTAGGAAAAATGAGGCACAGCCTTTGCCAGTCATGCCATGACGAGCCTAACGAATCTAGGGTTTGTTGCCAGACTGATTGCCCTTTTCCTCTGAAGGGGCTCCCACCTCCATCACAGGAGCTACTTCAGGGGGAGGATGAGGGAAACGGTGACAGCATGTCCGCCATGCCATTACAACCTGTGTTGGGTCTATACCATGTTTTCTCAAGAGCAGAGCCAGCAGTATCTCTGTCTTGAGAGTTGTATACCTCACTTCTAATTTGTGACAGATATCCCATTTCAGCCCAGTCTAAATGAGGTCCTAAATCACTATACAACATCTCAATTAAATAAATACATCTTGGACCTTAAAGTGGTTCCATTTAACTTGCTGCATTGATCTCAGTTTGACTTCCTGACTGGTAACTTGCCTAACAAACTGTAACCAACTTCACAACTATTTGACTAACTTTCCTTGTTTTGAGTTTAATTTCTGTTCTGTGACTGAATATATTCAGGTAATTGAATTCCACTGAGAGATAGATGAGCGGGTTGGAACCTAGCATGCTTCTCAAAGGAATAAAAAAGAGAGACCTCTTGAAGTTAAGCTTATTGATTGCTGACTGCAGGCCTGTGATGTAGAGATGTTGGACTATAGTTGCCATGGCAACAGTGACAAGGGAAATTGAATGAAAGTTGGCAGGAGCAATGCCAGTGCTGCTACCACAACTGCTGATACTGTCTACATCTTCTATAGCATATACCAGACATGTAAGAATCACCACAAACCAAGAATCTCAGCGATGGACACCTCCATAGTAATGCAAGGAATAATCAATCTCTGTGCACATGCAGTTAATCAGTTAGACAGCATAACAATAGATAGATGGAATGGTTTGAATAAGCTCAACCTCTGGAATGAAGAAGTGGATTCTGACCCATAACATTTTTTTTTTTTTTAGTTTTGGACCTACTGGTTTTTGGATCTTTGGTGTGAAGCCTCCTAAAGTTGTCTCACCCAATGTAAGCTTTTGTCAAAATGTTTTTGCGCGGCAAACACCAGTGCCAGCCTTTTAGTATAAGGCCTGTTATTATACATTTGGGATAAGACACTTTAAGCTGGAAATGGTGAGCATGTGTCAGGTCTGAGCGAGGAAGACTGTTGTTTGACTGACCCTAGTATTAACGCAATGGTATGAGACTGAGAATAAATTGATCATAGCTTATGTAGCCTCAGATTTACATTGGGAAACCAAAAAGAAAAGACCCTTTCCCTTTGACTAAAGTTTAAGTCTGTGGTGTCTTACTGTAATACACTTTCGGCCTGATTACGATGTCAGACGGACCGGAGTCCATCCGACATCGTTCTGGAACTGGAACCAAACGACCTCCTGCCGTCGGTTCCGGCCCAGCAAGTAGGATGCGACCGAACCCAGTTTAGTTGCAATCCTATACTTTACAACGGGAGCATGCATTCTGAATGGAATACATGCTCTCATTGCAAAGAGCAGAGGTGCAGTTCATCCCTGCACCCCTTGGCAGGCTCCTCAAGGTGCCTGCCACGGAGTGCAGGGACCATTCGGCGGCCTTGCACCCATGGAGGCCATGCTGGGGGCCCCAAAGACAGATTCCCAGTGCTGTCTGTGTAGGAAAGGCTGGCACAGAAAGGCAGTGGGAATCTGCCATCGTAATTCTCCGGCCGGAAAGAGCCGGCCGGGGGATTACCGAAGGCTTTCCGAATGGCGGACGGGCTCTCCGAGCCTGTCGGAAGCCATTCGGGAATCCGATTCGGATTCCCTTCCGACCGACCCCCTCAGAATAGGTCGGTCAGAAAGGAATCCGACCAGCCGATTACGATGCGGGCTGGAGGGCTCCGACTGACAGTCGGATCCATTCCGGCCCGCATCATAATCGGGCCCTTTGGGTGAAAACTGTCTAAAATACAAGTTAGGATTGCCTCAAAATAGAAGAGCCATTTATGTGAAATTTTTCTATGTTTCCCCTAGTCTCTAATGGATATAAAGTATTAATTTTGGCCTGTATGCATTCCTTTAAGTACTATGATTTTTGCCATATTTCCTTGAGCCACCCCTTATGAGATTTGAGTTTTGAACAATCCAGTCTTTCCACTCAATAGGGGGTAGACTAGCTTGTGGTAAAAACATGGGAGGATCTGCAATAGATTGTGCTGACTGGGGTTGCACAGGCTAGATCTCCATATTGTGGTACACTTAAGAAAGGTTTGCAATATGCAAAAGTGATTTGACGATCTCCACAACAGTTTAGGAGACAATAAACCACTGGGCACCTAGATTACATGTATAAATTGAATGCTATAAGTTAGAAGACTGGCGCAGGGAGAGACGATTGAAGGGGACACAGCTCACCTTGACAAAAGTGTGACTATAGGGAGCTGTCCTCGCTTCCCCGCCAGTTCAAGTTTAGATTTTATATGAACTCGGTTCCACTTTGGAGAGCAAGGCGCTCTACCTTAAAGTGTTCGGAGTAAGTTACTCAGCAAGGTTGTTTTCCCTCCATCCCTGAATAAAGGTGGCAGGGTGAGTACGTTTGGGGTCATTCAGTAGTGAAGTCCTGATGAAAGCCGGGCAATTTGACTTCTCCGGCTGAAAGATGTCGACATTTTTTGCAGAGTGGAGGTGGTGGTAACTCATTACAGGTTTCCCAAACCACCATCCACAGGTCCAGTTGTGACCACTTTGTATTCTGGACAGGGTACCCAATATTAAAACTAGAATAGGGACTCCCTGGAGCCAGTTTTAAATTCACCATTTCTGCTTCTATTTTCACCTGTGATCCCCACGTTATTTGCCACTTTTTATGTTGTATTGTCTTCCCCCTCCCTATTGCTCCACCTCCAGCGTTGGTCGGCGCGGGGGTGTGTTAGCAGCCCTATGATGAAGCATGACACAGATTTCTGTGTGTGAGGGCAGTTTTAACACCTGTGTGTGATTCCACCAGTCTTCTAACTTATAGCATTCAATTTACACACAGTCCCTCTTCTATGTAGTGGTTTCATAGTTGTTGACGGAGGTCGAAGTGGGACTTGATCCTCCTACCCCTCTTTTCTGTGAGTTACACCTAGATTACGTCCCAAAGTCTCTTTTCTATGTTGTTTGATAAAATAAAAAATTGTCCTTGTTTGCCTTATAACATCACACTGAATAGTTAAAAAATCACAGCAGGCATAATAATTTGAGATTGTATGACTGCTTGTTTAAGGACAGAGGGCCTGATTCATACAGGTAAACTTGCTAGCACCCTGGTGTTGGCTTTGTAGGAGGATTAGCTGTTTTAAGAGTAGAGATGGTACGTTCACCTTTTTTGTTTTTGTCACAGTATGTTTCTATTTATATGATCAAATGCTGAGCTGTAATCAATGAAGCACATCTACAGGGGTTGTTTTGGTGCAAGCGTGGCATCTATCATCAGTGAGAAGGATAAGATATTGGTAGCGGTCCCCATATTCTTACAGAAGCCTGCTTGATTCGGTGGTATTGCTGCCGTTTGTGTAGCCCAAGTTGTTAGTTTTTGTAGCATTAACCCTGCATAATATTTGGCATTGTTATCCAGTAGTGCTACTAAACGGTAGCTTTTTTGATCATTCCTATTACCTTTTTTAAAAATCAGAGAGATAATGCAGCCCCTCCATGATGACGGTATCGTTGATGTTTGCAGGATTGATTCAAAAATCGGTTTTAGTGTTTTGGCCCAATAATCTTGGTCATGTTTGAACAATATTGGCGGGATTCTGTTAGGGCCTGGAGCTCCCTCTCGCTTGCCCTTAGAGATTCTTTTACAAATGTGATTGTTCGTGATTGTAAAAAGCTGTTCCGATATAGAAGTGGAGTCGGTCGACCGAAAGAATGTTTGTGCAAGTTTGGGTTCCTAGGTCTCTGTTGAAGTGAGATTGGAGGAAAGTTGTCCAAACCTCTTCAGTCACATGTGAATTGATCTCTTGGCTCGATGGATTAGCCAGAGTATTGATCCTTTGCCAAAAATGTGAGTTGTTGTTGGTCTTGATATCGTGCAGAAGTTTTGCCCACAGAGTCTCTTCTGCTTCTTTTTTGATGCGCCAGATTAGTTTCCTGCGAGTGGCTTTTAATTGCCTCAGTTCGTGCAAGGCCATGAGGTCTGGACCCCCTTTTTTAGTTTCCGAAGTGCGCGATTCATTGATGCTTCAAGGCTTTTTACTTGTGCGTTGTTTCCAACAGTAAGGGTGAGGGGTTTGTTTTGAGGACGAGTCGTTCTCATGTGTTGTTGGTTTTCCTTTTTGACCCCATATTTGTTTCTTAGATTTTTAGTGAATGTCTCCTAGATTTCTATTGTATCAAGCTCTGCAGCTTGAACTTCTCCAAGGAGTTGCTTTGAAAGGGCGAAGAGGCCTTCGGGGTCGTCTGTTTCGCATTTTACTCTTTTCTCATTAGTTGTATACCCTGGGCAGTGTGTGTTTACTGGCTGTAGTTGAGTTGTTGGCAACACTTTTATTGTGATTTCTTGAGGCAAGTGATCACTGTAGTCTAGGGTTCCGATAGGGTAATCCTCTAATTTTGAGAACATATGACGGGAGATAAAAGTGTAATCTATTGTTGTGCTTGCTGCTGCATTGTGGAATGTTGCTGCCTGTGGGCGATCTCCTGGAAATCTACCGTTTAGTGCGCAAAAGCCCAGCTGCTCCAAGGTCGCAGGAAGCTTCTGTGCTATTTTAGAATGTCTTCCGCGAGTATTGTTTTCTTGAGGTAGTATGCCCCATGTAATGGATCCTCGTCCATATAATTTTCGTCGACTGTTTTGCTGAACATGTATAGATTGAAATCCCCGGTAATAATCAAGCCGTTCGATTGCTCCTCCGTTAGTATTTTAATCAGTTCTTCCTCCAGCTGGTGACTGCCTTTGGTTTTATCACATGGGTGTAGATATACATTTATTATTATCATATGTTCATTTTTGTCCACCCCCTGTGTTCAATTTTGTCCACCCCCTGTGTCGTAATTCTAAGGACTTGCATTGCGTTGGGGGCGCTAAATTGTGGGGCAGTGGCTCCACTGCATAGATGCTCCTTATGGAGCTTTAAACAGCAAGACTCCCCTTGCTATAACCGAATTTAGCGCTCTTTGTAGCTGGTAAATGGTGGAGGTAAATCCTTGCAGTTCTATTGGTAGTTCGCACCATGTTTCTTGAAGTACTATGATGTAAAATTTTTGAATATATAATTGCAGTTCAGGGTCCGAGGTCTTGTCTCCCATGCCGTTGATGTTCCAGGAGCAGAATTTCAGGGTGTTTTTTGTGTTTGGTGTCGTGGACAAGGTATGTAAGGGATTATGGCTTTTGGTGTTTATAGTCCTGGATAGCCATCCCCTCTCTTGCGCGGCTGTACTTTCGATTTTATTTATCCTAGGAATCCGCTGCTCGATGGGGTCGTTGCTCTTGGGGGATTCGCTGCGTGCTCCTCGCAATACTGAGTATGATCGAGTGCTGAGTTGCTCCTGGCAGGGTTCTGGTTGATTTTTTAGTTCGGCTAGTAGGGGCGCCAAGTGAGCCCTGTTGAGCTGTTTGTTCGCCGGATGACTCAATCAGTTTGCTTTTTGATACCGGGCCTTGTAAGCTCGTTTCACCCGCCCAGACTGTCTCGGTGCGAGGATCTATTGTTGTAGCTATGTCCCCATATGTGCATCCTATTCCTTTTCCAGGGTTATCCTTGGTGTCTGTGTTGTTGCTTGTTGTTTTGTTTACGGTAATGCTTCCTTTTGCCTCTTGCCGCCCTTCCTGAGTGGTGTTCTCTGCTGGCTCGTGATTATGATCAGACGGTTCTCTCAGCAAGATTGGGATGTCTCGTAAATCTTCCTTTGGTTGATTGCCAGAGCTGCAGCTTTTGCCCCTGATAGGAGATATTGTTTGGATCAGTTTCCGTTTTCGCCCCTTCCTTTTCTGTTTCCTCCGGTGTTTAGAGGTTTGTGTGCTTACTGGGGAGTCAGCTTCCTGAGGGGGTTTGCTTATAAGGGCGAAGGTTCCCTTTGGGGAGTTGAAGTTCTTTGACACCATGACATATTAGAATCTTTTCCATTTGGCTCCACGACCTCATGGAGCGGCCTTGCTTCTGATGTTAGATTGTGAGTAAGCTGGCCCCGATCCTGGGCTATTGAGTTTGTCGCTGGTGGCTCGTTATTTCTGGAAGGGGTTGTACTTTTTGCTGGTTGGTTTATCACGTCCTCTCTTATATCAGATAAGAGATTGCCCATTACTGTTGGTAGTGTTGACAATTTGTCAACAATTGTTACGCAGGTGCAGCTAGCTTGAGTGAGCTGCGTCTCTGATTGGGTCCTCCTAATCAAGTTGTTAAGGTCTGCCAGTTTGTCGTCGATGTTTGCAACAAAGATGGAAAGTGAGTTTAAAACTGAAAGAATGAGACATAACTCGTATCTAGAAATTAAACGAACTGCTTATGCAGATGATATTTTTTTAGATATACAGATCCGCTAGATCCTTTAAAACCTTTTATGGGTGAAATTTCAATATATTCTATAGTCTCTGTATAAAACGTTTACTCAAAGAAATGTTACCACTTAATGCATTTTGCTTGCAATACACTTTTGTTGGTTCCAATTTTAAATGGTTTCCATAAAAAAGAAAATATCTTGGTAGCTAGTTCACCTCTAATGATAGCAAAATAACAGAATATAATACCCCTTGTTTGATTAAAAAGATTAGCTTATTATTTACCTTTGGTCTCCTTTCTGTTTCTCTTGGTAGGGAAATTCCTGTGTGTAGGAAAATGCCCCTTTTTGCATGGTCACCACCACTTTTTGCTAGATTTTACTGCTAGTTTCTGGACTCTGCGCACTAGGACACTGCTGCCAAGTGCCCAGTGCTTGTTCTCTTGCCCCTAAAACATGTCTAACTTGGCTATACTCATAATCAGCATATTTAACTTATCTATAAGTCCCTAGTTTATGGTACAAGGTGTACCCAGGGTCTGTAAATAAATGTCACTAGTGACTGAAACACATATTGTGTCACCACTGAAGTGACAATGAAAATCATGACTGTAGGCCTGCCACCAATAACCTAGCTGTGCAGGTATAAGCTGCAAATTTGACCTGTCAAAATAACCCCTTTTGACAGGCCTAAACCCTCTTTTTAAATATTAATGTCACCCTAAATATGTCTTAAATCCCCATAAGGCAGAGTGTATGATATTTAAAAGTAGGACATGTAAAAGTTTAATATTATACCTGTACTTTCAGTGACAATGCCCTAAAAGTTGTTTTCATTGTAGCAGGGTTAACTGTTTCATAGGTAAGCATTGGGATACATTATTAAAGTTAATAAAGTTATATCCACGTAGGAACCAGATAAAAAGTTCATTTTTTAACTTTTTAAAATATTGATTAAATTCAAATTTATTGGCAACGTTGGGTTTGAAACAAGTATTCTACAAAAGGCCTAAAGCCTCTATAAGCCCATTTGCACAAGCTTCCAACCGTCACCCAGGAAATGAATAGCTCCTTGATGAGGTATGAATTGGATCCCAGAGCTGAGGCAAAGGCCTTGGGTGTGGGGAGGTGTTTTGTTCCTCTGACAAGATGACCATCTGGGCTTTGCCGAGGAACTTCATTAACTTCAAAGGATGCGTACCCTGTTACTGGCAGATGTACCTCACACCTGGGCCGGCCTCCCTTTCTTCCAACTAGCTGACTAGGCTCCAATCCAAGTTTGAGAAGAGCTGCCCCTGAACCGATTTTGAGTGACCACATTGGAGGGGTTGCTTATTTCCCCGGCCACACCTCTACGATGGGCACAGGAGCTCTGCACAGAGGAAGGAATGTTCTGCCATGTTGGACTTAGGTAAAGAGGGCTGCTGTGGTATTGTTTCCAATGTGGAACACAGGGACTGCTATAAATATTGGTAGGGATATCCTTGGGAACGTTTTCCCTGTCAGTTAGGGAGAGGCAAAGAGTCGCCTCCACCCACAGGCTAGTGTCAGGAATAAATGTAGCACCTCAGAGTATCCTCTTCAAAACATTACTGGACCTGTGGAAGACAGAAGAAGGACTGCACCTGCTTTTGAAACCTATCAGGAGAAAGAACTCTAAGGGCTGGATCTGTCCCACTTGTACCCAGTACTAAGAGGCAGACTCCAAGGATCAGTTGGCTGATCTGTTAAGCTACAGCTGCAAGAACCCCACTTTCTAAAGAGCCCAGCTGACCTCTTTCAACTTCACCTGCTGGTGGCTTCTGTTGGGGTGAGTTCTACCTCCCAAGCGATGCCTCCCAGGGTTTGAACAATTGGCTGGTCTTAGAGTGTACTCCCTTTGTCCCCAAACTGCATGAAGTGAAACTTGGAAACTTTTTGCCAACCTTCTTCCCGGAGAACCGACAGGGGCCGGGGTCACTGCTGAAACCACAGCGATCGATATTGAATCGCCGGTCAGCCTCAATTTGCTGGTGCGCCCCGCTGAAGGAGATCTGACTTCCAGAAATGTTTCTAAGTCTGAACGTAGAGGGCTTCACTGGGACCAACGCACCTGGTCTTTTTTTTTGTCCTCATTTGTGCAGTAAGAATGCAAAAGGAGCTCAGTATAGAGAGACAATGACAGAAGCCTCCCACCACTCACCAGAAAAGGAGAAAGAAACGAGGGCCATGTCAGTCATTGGGAAGAGCTCGCAAGCCTCATAAGCAACCTTATGTCATGGGAGTTCTTTGTATGGCCCTCATATGAGCTCCCCTTAAAAGGTTTATTGCTTTAATGTATAATCATTAGACATCTTCTTTTCTCAAGTCAAACAATTAACCTCACTTGTTATTCTGCCATGATTTATGCCAATGTTCCCATACATTTCAAAGCTTTATCCTCTTGGTTGGGGAGCCACTACAGTCTAAACTATTTATCCTTTGGACAGATGCTAGCCATTCCCACAAAGTTGGGGGGCAAGGGAGCTCCCACTTCAAACATATTTCCCATTGTGCCAACAACAAAAATACCAAAAGTAAGGATTTTTGTTTCTTACGCAATTTTATCTGTAGCCCTCCACCATCTGTGATTCAAAAATCACCACTGCTAGGCTTACCTTATCTTCCTGACCCATAACCTCTGTGAGAACCTTACCCACATCTTGCCAATAGATCTGGATCAGAGGGAGCTGCCAAAACATATGGACATCATCCACCTTTTCCTCACCACACTAAAGGCGCGTCTTCACTTCTTGTCCCCCCAGAATCAACAGCTTCTTCGGCGTCCAATATGCCCTGTGCACTGTAAACAGATGATTTTTCATGAGAGTATACATCGATACTTGCCATGAGGTTTTCACGTCCAGCGTCTCTCAGGTCCCTCCCCCAGATCTTTGTTGGCAGGGTAAAAACTTCTTCTCCAGCGTGTACTTGCATCCGATACCACTTCAAAACCTCTTTACTTTGGGGTGATCTTCCTGGTAGTTTTTCCTCCCAGATGCTATTTCCTTTCCCGTCTTTACCTTATCCCCATGCCTAGCTTGTCAGTTGCTAATACTTGAATTTGGACAGGTTGCCCTCTGCGATTTCCGACAGTTACTCCCAGGAGAACAATGAGTTATCCTCTATAATATGACCCCATTTATTCACTCCCCCTTCCATCAGAGGAGCTGACAACTTGTCTTGAAGACATCCTGGAGTCCCCGGAGAGTTCCATATTGGTGCAGAACTACTGTAGTAAGGTATTCCTAATGTCTGTCTGACTTAATACCAAAGCTTGCAAGCTGCCTTGAGTAACTTCAGCCTAACCTAAAATACTTTAGGTGTCCACATTTAAAGAGAAATGAGTCCCCCTTCATGGGCAAACTTTTCATCATAGCTTTGAAAAGTGAGGTAAAGGCGGAGTTATCTAGAAGTAGAGATCTTATGTTCTTTATTTTAAAAGCCTGACAGTATCGATAGAAGCCTGGACTTGCGATGCCCCATGTTCTTTTTTTCTACGTAATTTCCTCCATGCAATTCTCACCCCTTTTGAGGACCATATGAAACTTCTCAGCTCCCCCTGCAATTTCTTAAACCACTGCAGCTTGAATTCTAATGGTATTGCTCTGAAAAATAAAGGTGAATTTCAGGAGTATTGAAATTTTTAGGATATTTAATCTTCCTATGAAGGAAGGTGGGAGGCCTCCCCATGCCTTTAATAACTTCCTGGTTCTGGTCACTATTTTGTTAAAGTTTACCTGAGCCATTTTGTCTAGATCTTTCACCACCTGAACTCCAAAGTATCTTATTTCCTGCTTTACAAGCGGACTGTTACAGCAGGTTTTCCATTCCATCATTTCTATTTTTTGCTGGTTAACCAGGTAACCTTGACCTTCACAAAGTCTTCCAAGGTGCTCAGGATCGTTTGAAGTGATTCTGCCAGATCTCTTGTATACGCCATTAAATCATCGGCGTACAGGGCCCCTTTCCGCCCCCACCTGTTATGCTCAAAGGGGATAATGCTTTGACTTGCCCTAATTTTATTTCCCAAAGGCTCAATATATATAATAAAAAGCAAAGGTGACAGCTGGCAACCCTGGCGAGTCCCTCTTCTAATGTTTATCTGCTTTGTCAGATTGCTGTTCCTCAATATCTTGGTAATTGGATTTTTATATAGGGACCCAACAGCTCATGAGAAAACATCTGCCAAGTCATGCTGTTTAATCACACAATACAGAAAGGGCCAACTTACCCTATCAAAGGCTTTGGCAGCGTCGAAAGTGAGCACAGTCAAAGGGATTTTTTCTTTGGAAGCCAATTCTATTACTCCAATCTGGTCATGAGTCAATTCATAAAGTTGCCTCCCCTTAACAAAACCCTTTTGATCTTCATGAATTAGTGATCTGGTCACCTTCTCCAATCGCTTAGCTAATATCTGTGTATAGGTTTTATAGTCACTATTCGGTAGGGAGATCAGCCTGTAGGGCTTGCATAACTTCGGGTCCTTGTTTGGTTTAAGGATTATACTAATGACGGCCTCATCCCAAGAGCACGACAGATCTTGTCCTTTTACAAAGGCCACATTCAGTACTTCTGTTGGAATAGGGACCAACTCGTCTTTCAAGGCGATATATAGCTTATTTGTTAGACTACCTGGGCCAGCTGCTTTTTCTCTTTTAAATTTCCTTATTGCATTGGACACCTTAATACTAATCCCTGAATTTAATTCTTCCTTTAAATCTGCTTGTAGAATCGGGATAGCTAT
The DNA here is from genome assembly GCA_963921515.1 of Calotriton arnoldi. Lineage (NCBI taxonomy): Eukaryota > Metazoa > Chordata > Amphibia > Caudata > Salamandridae > Calotriton > Calotriton arnoldi. The sequence goes on from CAWUFW010025527.1 coordinate 33,770, forward strand.
TGTACTGAGCTAATTCTTGATCTGCTCTTCCATAACGATTAGGTCTTCTGTATACAATTTTTGAAAGGAGTAAAGGCCTGTTCTATCTCCAGATCTTCTGGAACTCTCGGGTCTCTAGGCAATGGCACTCTAGATTACATGTGTGCTTGCAATAACGCTGAGGCCCCCTGTATCTCCTTAAACTTACCAGAAAGATTCCCTGCCTGTATCTTCATTTTGAATGGCTTTAATGGTATTTCTGGCCTGTTCTACCTTTTTTTCAAGACAAATAATTTGCCGCACCCCCTCCATATTCATAGTGGGACAGCTTACTTACTTCCTCTAAGTCATTTGCAAGATCAGCCCTTACTCCCAATATCAACAAGGCCTATATCTTCCATTATTTGCTTTACTAAGGCTCTCATTTTAGGTGGGTTGGCCATGCTTCTTGTGTTGGATTTTTCTAGGACAAGTTCTATTAATATGTTGAAGTCACCTCCTAATATTATAGGGGGTTTGATCTCCAAAAGCTGATTATATAGGGCTTGAAGGGGGATACGTTCATCTATGTTTGGCCCATAGTAACCCACAAAAGCATACCAAGAGCTATAAAATGTAACCTTTACAATCAGCCATTTCTCCTTTGAGTCTGTTATCAAATCCCCCACCAAAGCCCTGATGGATTTCTTAAATAGGATTGCTATCCCCTTAACACAACATGTCTGGTTAATACAAATATATTGAGCAACCCATTTTTGTTTCTTCATTATATCCTCCCATTCTCCTATTAATAGGTGGGTCTCTTGGAGGATTATAGCTTCGCTGTCCACAAGTCTCAAATACTCTAGGATTCATCTCCTTCTATTTTTAATTCTGAGGCAATTAACATTCCAAGTTAACAATTTTAGGGGTCCCAAAGTTGATGACCCTGACATATTAACCTAAAGGTAGGGACCTCGTTCGTACCTATATGAGCTCCATAAAAAACCTTCATATTTTATTTTTACAAATGAGGCTCACATTGTTTTTCCTTTTTCTCCCACATACTCCCCCACCCAGTGCTTAAATATTATACAAAAAACCTGGTGCGTCAATGACCCTCCCTCCCTACCCAGCAAAACCCTCCCTGTAGCCATTGGGTAAATCTGGGAAGATTTATATCCCTTTGAACTCTCTTTTCCCTAGGTAACTTGTGCAATTATTTCTGGTGTGCTTTAATCTACTCCACTAAAATTCCTACTTCCTTTGGATCCCTTATATTGTGCATTTTGTTGTTCCACATAATTTTAAATGTGGCAGGAAAACGCATCTGGGCAGTGGCTCCCAGTGATCTGAGCTCCTGGATGTACTTTCCTAACTCCCACTGACTGTCCTGTGTAGTCCTGGAGATGTCTGATCTAATGCAGAAGGACTATTCCCCTTTGGAGAAGCTGCCAGCTGTAAGGGCTTCAGTCAGAATTTTTTCTTTAATCGAGTAGGTCTTAAAATTAATCAATATATATATTTTTTTCCGAGCTACTCCTTTTTAGAATGGGTTACATTGGACTCTCTGTACATCCTGCTCCAAGACTGTGGGGTCCACACAAGAGATGATTTCCTTTATTAAGCTAATCACACAACTTTTGATGTTTTCCCCCTCTAGACCTTCAGGAACATTCAATACTCTGATATTGTTCCTTCTCGCGTTGTTTTCTAGTGATTCAATTTTATCACACAGATCTTTTTCACACATTTTTAGGTTTTGTATTTCTTCATAGTTGGCCTCCACCTCTTTGTTAAGCTCCTCCAAAGAGGCTGCCATCACTGACACTCTTTCCATCAGAGTATTCATTTTGGCTTCCAAGGCTTTGCATTTCTCCTGAATCTTTTCCTGATTTTTCTCTGATGTTGCGCATTTCCTTCTCATTTCTTCTATTAGCATTAAAAACAGCTTTTCTACACCTGGCTGGCCTTCATGTCCCTGAGACTGTGGACTAGAAATCTGCAAATGAGGACCCTGAAGGTGAGATTGGTCCTTAGGAGTCTCTTTGGTTAACACTTGGAATCTATTACTGATTTCTAATGCCTCTCTACTTCCCCCTGTCTCCTCCATACTGGCAATCTGTTGCTCTGCAAGAGAGGTCCTAGAATGCCGATTTGATGTGGCTCAGGAGTTAGGAAGAAGTGAACCTCTTCCTTTTCCAACTGGACTTTCAAAAAACAGCGTAAAGAGGGCGTGATTATAATGTGTTCTGCTGTTTTGGTGTCCCCCCCACACTCCTAAAAGTTAGTTAGTTCTACAGATCGATTACAAGGCCAGTTTAAGGCGGCTGTAAGAGGAACCTTAGAGTAAGGATAATTGTCTGCCACTTTTATCTCCCCCTGGCTCTCACTTTGTTTGTGGAAGGCAGAAACCAAAATTGGTTTCACTCGTGACGAAGTGGTCAAAGTATTTTCCATCGAAACATGTTTGTTTCTTTAAGAGCATCTAACATTTAAGGGATCACAGGCACCCTGCTCCAAGCGCCCAACCTAAAGGGAACTTGTATTTTACTTGCTGTCTTTTTACTGGTGATATTCACAAGCGAGATAGAGGATTCTTGTGGATTTCTCCTTGCACGCCCTGACCTCTTGCAGGAATCATATGCAACCCGCTGGCCTTCTCCATTCTATTGAGCCCAGATGGCATCCCTGTAAACGTTTGGAAAAGGGATGACGATACACTGCCTGCCTTGATGCTTCCTGGAACACCCCGGAACCAAATGCGCCGATCCCTGCTGAGCTTCGACGCTGCCTCTGCAGACATGCACCGCAATGCTGGCCGCCTCCGATCGGCACCACCCAGACCTCGCTGAGAGCCTTCATTTTACCATGGATGAAAGCAGTAGTGGAAGGGAATCTTGCTGGTAAGTTTAAGGAGATACAGGGGGCCTCAGTGTTATTGCAAGCACACATGTAATCTAGAGTGCCATTGCCTAGAGACCCGAGAGCTCCCAATTGGCACTCTCAACCCCCCCATCCAGCAGCACCTGATCGACGTTGAGTCCTTCCTGGGCATGGACTTTGGACTCCGCCCACTCAAAGTTTTCCACCTTCGTCGACACCTACACCGGGACCCCACCTTTCAACAACCCGCTTCCATCTTCGTGACATGGTTCAGATCCAGCTTGCAGCTTGCCCCACTGACAACTCATTGACTGCCACTTTTTCCCCCTAAAAGTTTCTAAGTCAGAACATAAACGTTTCACTAGGATGAACCAGGTCCCTGTGTCCGAGTGGCGATCCATCACGGTCAGCCTTAACTTTTAATTTTGAGCTCATCTAGCACAACCAGGTGCCTGCAGTTGGCACTTTGCTATTTTTAGCGCTACTTTAAATATTGATATCTCCAGTTCCCCTAATAAGATTTTTGACATTTTGGTGTCATTTTGTTTGTTAAAATATTCTTTATTTTTAATGATTAGAGTGGTGCCTTACACATTTCCTAAAGTTAAGCCTGTCTGCTCTGTGCCATAGCTAACAGGGTTTGAGTTCAGGTTTAAATTACTGGACCTAACAAGAATAGGGACATCATTACTTGTGGTGGGCTACCATCCACTCCAACTAATAATCCACTTTCCCACGCTATGAAGCAATAAAATCCTCAGCATTTCCTTATCGAAACTTAAAAATAGCAAATCAATTGGTGCTGTCTGTTTCCATGATTTGAAAACTTATCACAATCCTTTTATTTAGTTCTAGTCTTTTATTTTATTTTATTAAAAATACTTTCTCGTTGCTTTATGAGTATAGAGACGTTCCTCCTCCCAATGAGTTGTTTTTCTTTTAAATGCTTTACCACCTGAATTTTCTTTTAGTGATGTTATTCACATGTCCAATTGGCCTGGTTTAATACATTTCCCATTTTGAAAATGTCCTCGATTTCTTTACAGCAAATTGCATTTCTCCATTATGCCTCTCAGCTTCATCTCAACTCCTCTCTTATTTGGGATAATACATTTTGAAAAATCAAAAATTGACCCTTCTGTTGGTCCACATGGTTAGAAAAAGGGATTTCTTGGTCCCCTCTTATAATTGAGGAAATAACCACTGTATCTTTTGATTTGCCCAAATGTAAACTTTTTCTTTCTATCTTCAAACATTATTTACTTACTTGAACCTTTATACCTATTCCTTGTTAAACTATCTACCTCTTTAGACAGTCCCCTAGTGCTAATGCTGCATTATCCGATCTTATATGGAGTAACTGTATTCAAAATATGTCTGAAGATGTCTGATACATGAATTATTAGTCTACCCTTTTTTCTAGAACTAAATCTCAAAATGAGTTTGCTTTGGAGCAGTGTTTTAGTTGTTACTTGGAATATTCAGGTTTAGTTTTTTGAAACTTCTAGATCTGCCACTATAGCACAAAGATTATTTTCAAACACAACACAATTCTCTTCACCTCTGCTTCAACGTGTGTCTTTGTTGGTCATGTAGAGGTGTTAAATGTACTCTTTTCCATCTTTAATTGATTTTTTTTTTCCTTTTGGGGAATAGTGTGGTGTGACTGTAAAGAAAATTAAGGCACTTCCCTGTTGCCGCTGCACATGGCATATGTGTAGTCCTCCTGGTACAGCACCTAGCTCTATAACTTCTCTGGGTTAGGTGGACTTTCCAATGTGAGAACTTGTGAATCTATGCTCTGCTGTCTATGCTTGACGTACTGTCAGATCAGATGCCATATGCGTGCAATAATAATAATATTAAATCTAAAGAATGTGTAGTTAGTTAAAACCATCACAATAATAAAAAAAACTTAGGAATGGACTTTCACATTTGTCCATTGTAGTGGTTTGCAAATTTAACCCTAACTATAGTAATGGATAAAAGCTCTACAATTCAAGTCTTTAGGGGTGAATAAAAGTCTCAAGATTGGTTTTATGCCTTAGATTGCTATTGATGCCAACATCTCAACCCGGAAGTCAGCCTTTACCTTAAAGGGGAGATTAGGAATAGTGATCGGGGTTAATATTGATTCGACTAAGTGTATATTCATTCGATCTCATATATCTCATTGTAGCTATGTAAAAGATATCATCCTCACGGGATAAGCTATTTCTAAAATATTGAGTAAGACTTTTATTATTTTATCTTAAGTGATCACCTCATTGAGTTGTAACGTTAATTTAAAATTAGCTGCATTTGATGATGCAGAATGTAAACATACGAGTTGAAGCCTGATGAAGGCATATTGAAAGTCCTTTCACTTAGACAATATCACTCTATTTTGTCGTTTCCTACAAAGTGAATCATACGCTAAAAATGCCCACAGCATTGTGCATCATTTTAATTTGTCCATGGAGCCAAGAACTTTTGCCATAAATTTTACAAATCTGCTGATTATGCTATCATCTGTGCCATTAAAACAGTGGATAATGACCAATAAGCAGTCCCTTATGTTATTTTCAGAAATAGTGGATGCAAAAAAACCTTTCTTTCCTTAGTTAAGACTAGACATTTATACAGAACATGTGCAAGCATCTCCTTGCACTACAAATAAAAGTGGTAGGCTGAGTTTGCTCTCTTGTGTTTCCATTTTAGTGCTACCTGAACTATATCAAAGATATAGCCTTAGAAACTAAAGTTTTGTTTTCCATGAGAGCGCAAGATCTAGTTACCCCTGTGCTGCCAGCTTTTCATTGGCGGCAACTACAAACGGGTTATGTTGCTTTGTTTGCAGTGTGAACAAATCAAGAGATCTAGATTTGGACGTCAACATTCTATTAAGGCATTGTTTGAATGTTTTGTAAGATATGTTGAGGTTCCATGGTGGGATAATCTGGAGATCCTTAAGAAAGGAGTCAATAGTGACTGACGAGGAGTATGTTATCTGTGGGGGAATTTTTGACCGAGACAGTATTTGAAGAGTCCCTTTTCAGCCTGCTTCAGTTTAAATCAGAATTTTAGTAGTGCTTCAATCCGTCCCAATAATTGCTCCACTACATGGATTCTAATTGAATTTGGGCTTCCTTTGCGGAATTTGGCAGCCTAAATATTAATTTGTAAAGGTTGCACTGTACCTGGTTGAGCCATCTATTGATTTTTTTAGGGAGCGCTTCAAGTTAATGAGCGGAAATACAAATAATTCAAATTTGACAAAATAAAAAATTGAGGGGAAATACATTGCATTTAGTAGTCTCCGCAAGGGTTTTAACGATGAGCGTGGTAAATATAGAGTTTGCATGTGTTGTTTATGGTGGCCCAATGTGTGAAATTCAACCCCTATTTGTAGGCGGTTGACCTCAAGATGAGATGGGGTCTACTTCCCATGATCAGATTGCACTGTATTTTCTTTTTGAAAAAGTAACAACTTTGGTCTATTATTTATTTATTTCCAGATTTATACAGTGCAGGACAATTATGTTCAGTTAACACTAGAATTTAATGTATTACAATATACAACTGTTTCGGTGCTGCCGCATTTTTCTAAAAATAAAGATAATAAAGTGAAGGATCCTTCACTTCCTTCACTACCTTGCTCAATATATGTAAAAATGGCAAAGTATCTAAAAAAAGGAAAGAGCTAGTAGACAACATAATTAAGTTTAAACAAAGCAGCAGTAGTACCTGAAAGAAGGAACCACCAAAAAGATTATGTAACTTCTATATAAAATTAGAAAGATTATCTAAAACCGAGTCTCAAAAATGGTGGGATATGACCACACTTAAACCATACTTCGAAATAAATAGGATAACAAGAAGTTTGCTGAAGCATTATTTTCCCAACGTGAAGCATCTTGATGAGATTCAAGCTGAATAGTATAAGAAAAAAACTGGCCTGAACATCTAGGGACCTATAGAACAGGCAGAAAGTAACATGGACATCCTAAGATGGGAGATTGTAGACACAAAACCGACAATCACTGATCTGAAGCTAGAAGAGGGGAAAAGGAAAACTTAAGCTATTCTCAAGGAAGTAATTAGATAAATAACAAGATGAAATCAAAGACAGGAAACAATCAAAATTCATTTGAGATGAAAGAGCCTATAAACAAGTGAGAATTTACCCCATGCAAAAAACTGATGATAGTTTCATAAAATCAATACTAAGTAAGGCTACATCACGAGAGCATTTCAGTGTCTGATACATCAAGTGTAGAGTCCCATGCATCACTGTGGAAGATAATGTTAATCTACAGATCAGAACTAACAGGTTATAGAGGAACTCAAGAAAATGAGGTCTGCAGAGAATGTCCAAAACAGGGAACGCACAATCAATCAGAAAGGATCACTATGACAGGAAAAAGAGAGAGAAAAAACACATCAAAACAAGTAAACAAATATGAGAGGAGAATAAATAACAAACAACATAATTGTGAATTTCTGGAATAGACATCTTAGTAATCAGGAAGACAGTGTACTGTGAAACTAATAATCCTTTGCCCCTATGTGACATTGCAATAAATTTGAAACAAAAAAATATCGGATGGCTCAAAGGTGAAAAGGTATTTTTCTACTTTGCCTAAGAAACATTATGAAATTGTGGCAACTGCAGATATCTCTGAGGCTGCTATCAAGGATATATATGATTCACAACTCCTCTTAAGTTAGAAAATGCCTGTGCCCCTGATAGCGAAGAGATTGCTAAAGGTCTTCATATTGAAGAAGATGTCATACAGACTAGATGTCTGACTAACAAATCACGTTTTGTTCCAAATATGCCAAAAGAAAATATTATTGATTTTTTTTCTGAAATGGTTTGCTGTGATTTTGAAGAAATGAATATTACCACTGACAAAACCAATTTTAATATTAAGAAAAAGACACACTGATAAATTAGCAAAATGCTTTGTCAATTATTATACACCAGGCATATAAAGGAGGCAATGTTGTAATTCTTGATTGTGACAATTATAATCAGGAAGCAATGAGACCACTTACTTTTACAAATGATTATGAAAAGTGCAAACAAAATAACTATGGTAATATTTAAAATGCATCCACCAGTCTCCTTATAAAATGGCCTGATGAAGATATACTGGATCAAAAATTTAGATGTGATCCTGTCAAATCGATAATTTATTTACTGCCTAAAATTCACAAGAGAGGGCACAATCCTCCTACAGGCCTATAATAGCAGGAATCGGATCATGAACAGAAAGAATACATGAAAGTGCAGACATATTCCTTGCATCGATGGTTATCAGTTTATCATCATATGCAAAAGACACCAATGATTTTTTTTTTTTTATGATTTGAGATTCCATAGCAAGATTCACTCTTGTTTCTAACCATGGATGTAAACAGTTTGTAATCAACATGAGGGTGGCATTAATGTGCTAAGATATTTCTATACATCCAAATATGCTAGGTTCCTGCAACATGTTAAAATGCTGTTGGAATTGATGGATTTTCCATTACAGACCAATATTTATTTATAATAATATCAAGGTGACTTTTATTATTAACTCCGTGGAACCGCAATAGGGCCAGGTTTGATCCCTATTATGCCAAAATGTTTATGGGTTGGTATGAGAAGGAGCTTGCCTGTAATAATCACATGGGTTTGCTATTTTGACGATATATTGGTAATATGGAATGGTTCAGAGGCTGAATGGAGAGATTCCTATGGTTTTCTAAACATTACAAATGTCACTGTTGAACTGTCTTTAGAATATCACCATTCAGCAAAGCATTTTTAGATTTGGAATTGTATGTGAAGGTTCATAAATTATTCAGTTGGTCCTATAGGAAACAGACGATAAGTAATAGCATTTTGCATTTGGATTCTGGATATCAATACAAACAGAAAAGTAACAACTCTTATTGAGACTTACTGAGACAAAGGCAGAATTGTAGTGAAGATGAAGACTACAGTAAGCTAGAGTTGGAAGTCATCAGTAGATTTAAAGAATGTGGCTATCCGACTAAATTTCATGAGGAAGCTGCTAATAAAGTTCACAAAATTATTCAATATGCACTGCTGCAAGACAAAGTAGAGATACCTAAAAATCAAAAGAACAACAGCAATTTAAGGATTGCAACCAGGTTCTGCTCAGAAAATTGCACAATCTTTGACATATTATGTAAATATTAGTTCATTTTAAAAATAGATAAACATCTGATTGCTTATTACAGATTATCCAGTAGTAATTTTAGGAAAGATAAAAACAGTTAATGACATCTTCTTAAACCCTAGTGACACCACTAGATTCAAGAAAAAAGATACAGCCAGCTGTTTTTTAAGTGAACATTAGGTTCCTATAGATGCAAAAAAATGTGCATGTGGCAAACATATAGGGGCCGATTCCGATCTCGGTCGGAGGCGCACCCAATACCATTCGGTCGGGAAAAAAGCCATGCGAAAGCCTGTTTCCCGACCGATCCGTACAGCACACCGAACGAGCAAGTACGATGCGCACAACAGCAAAAATCCGGCCGAGCCGTACTCACCCAAACCAGGTCCTGTTCTCCGACCGAGGCGAATCCGGAAACGCTGAATCGAGTCGCACGGAAGGGAAAATGCAGCCCCGTCCGGCCGGACAGAGTGCGATGCGCTTCCCGTGACGCGCCGAACCCGTCGCTACGCACGGCACGTCAAAGCATCCGGGAGAGGCGCACATAAGCTCCGATTCGCGCCAGAACACGATCCACGGCTCCGAGACGAACACGGCACCGACGAGGACGACGCGAAGCGACGAGGACGAGGCGAAGCGACGAGGACGACGCGAAGCAACGAGAAGGACGAACGACACAAACCAACCATGAATCCCTTCGTCCCGATCATACCAATATTCTACATTTACTACCGGAACAGGCACGGACGCGTACGGCGCAGAAGGTAAGCCAGACACCAACCACAAAACACATACAACACGTACACGACACATCACACACACACACGGGGATGCTGAATATACTTACACCAGCAACAGCAGCACCATA
>CAWUFW010025528.1:0-43650 GCA_963921515.1 Calotriton arnoldi
CATTTTGTTCCTTTTTAAATTAAATGTTTTAAGTGTTACCAGTTTATTCCAATCAAGATGGCATCAGGTGTGCCATACTTTTGTCATAAGTAAGGCTGTTAGCACTCTAGTTGTTCTTTAGAACACTCTGGGAAGCTGCAGTAGAACACAAAGGCATCAACTGACAGGCTGCTCTGTTGAAATATAACAGGAAGATATTTGAGATCTCACTTAAAACATGTCCTAATTTTTCTTTCTACTAGCACTAACCATAATTTCTATGACAAAATGAACCCCCTCATTTTGTTCCTTTTAAATTAAATGTTTTAATAGTTACCAGTTTATTCCAATCAAGATGGCTTCAGGTGTGCCATAATTTTGTCATAAGTAAGACTGTTAGCGCTCTAGTTGTTCTTTAGAACACTCTGGGAAGCTGCAGTAGAACACAAAGGCATCAACTGACAGGCTGCTCCTGTTGAAATATAACAGGAAGATATTTGAGATCACATTTGAAACATGTCCTAATTTTCTTTCTACAGCACTAACCATAATTTCTATGACAAAATGAACCCCATCATTTTGTTCCTTTTTAAATTAAATGTTTTAAGTGTTACCAGTTTATTCCAATCAAGATGGCTTCAGGTGTGCCATACTTTTGTCATAAGTAAGGCTGTTAGCACTCTAGTTGTTCTTTAGAACACTCTGGGAAAGCTGCAGTAGAACACAAAGGAATCAACTGACAGTCTCTGCCCTTGTTGGATGTACATGTTTTACTGAGAATGTCAGACTTCATTCTCACATGACTGAGAAAGATAATGTGAATTTACAGAAAATATGCTCTCATTTTAGCTTCTGGAGCACCTTCCAAAACTGTATGGGACAAGCATGTGAAAATAGTTTTCTCTCAAACATGATTCATGATATCCCAGCAGAAGGTTTTTCACAGGGTAAAATCACCTTAGAACACACCACAATTCCTGAAATTAGTATGGTACCATCAACAAATGAATTCTAATGTAACTAAAGTCTGTTATCACCCTTTATAGTTCTCCTTTTGGTAACCCTCAAAATCTTCTATTCACTACAATGCATTTCAATGGGGTACTATCATTTATATTGGTCCCAAGATGGCTGCCAGCAATTCCAGGATGAAGTGCTGACAGCTAATCAGATCTCACGATGACATGTGTGGTTAGGCTCCACCCAGATATATATGTGTTTTCTTTTTCAAATTTCTCAGGAACTACTGAACGGATTTACACCATTTAAGCAAAAGGCACGACTCTGAACCAAGGGATACCTTTTTGCCGAATTTGGTGAAATTCCGTTTAGCAGTTCGGGCTGTAGCTGCGATGAAAGGTTCCAATGGAAAATTGCATGGGGAAAACACGTTTTGGGACCCCCCTTTTTTCTCAGCCCCCACTTGATGAATCACCCTGAGACGTTCAGGATAGGAGTGGACCACGAGTTTTGAAAATTTCGCGAAGATTCGTCATCCGGCGCCAAAGTTATTTCAAATAGAATGTTGCGGATTTCCTATGGAAAATAGGTCCTAACTATAACTATCTACTGGCGACCGCCAGTAGATATATATATATATATATATATATATATATATATATATATATATATATATATATATATATATATATATATATATATATTATCTACTGGCGGTCGCCAGTAGATAGTTATAGTTAAAACCTATTATCCATAGGAAATCCGCGACATTCTATTTGAAATAACGTTGGCGCCGGTTGACGAATCTTCGCGAAAGTTTCCAACTTGTTGGGGCGCTCCGGTCCGCTCCTATCCTGAAAGTCTCGGGTGATACGTCAGCGGGGCCGAGAAAAGGGGGTCCCAAAACGTGTTTTCCCCATTCATTTTTCCATAGGAACCTTTAGTCGCAGCTACAGCCCGAACTGCTGAACGGAATTACACCAAATTTGGCAAAGAGGTAGCCCTTGGTTCAGTGTCGTGCCTTTTGCTTAAATGGTGTAAATCCGTTCAGTAGTTCCTGAGAAAATCAAAAGTAAAGTCACATATATATCTGGGCGGAGCCTAACCACATATGTCATCGTGAGATCTGATTGGCTGTCAGCACTTCATCCTGGAATTGCTGGCAGCCATCTTGGGACCAATATAAATGATAGTACCTCATTGAAATGCATTGTAGTGAATAGAAGATTTTGAGGGTCACCAAAAGGAGAACTATAAAGGGTGATAACAGGCTTTAGTTACATTAGAATTTATTTGTTGATGGTACCATACTAATTTTAGGAATTGTGGTGTATTCTAAGGTGATTTTACCATGTGAAAAACCTTCTGCTGGGATATCATGAATCATGTTTGAGAGAACACTATTTTCTCATGCTTGTCCCATGGAGGTTTGGAAGGTGCTCCAGAAGCTAAAATGAGAGCATATTTTCTGTAAATTCACATTATCTTTCTCACTCATGTGAGAATGAAGTCTGACATTCTCAGTAAAACATGTACATCCAACAAGGGCAGAGACTGTCAGTTGATTCCTTTGTGTTCTACTGCAGCTTCCCAGAGTGTTCTAAAGAACAACTAGAGTGCTAACAGCCTTACTTATGACAAAAGTATGGCACACCTGAAGCCATCTTGATTGGAATAAACTGGTAACACTTAAACAATTTAATTTAAAAGGAACAAAATGATGGGGTTCATTTTGTCATAGAAATTATGGTTAGTGCTGTAGAAAGAAAAATTAGGACATGTTTCAAGTGTGATCTCAAATATCTTCCTGTTATATTTCAACAGGAGCAGCCTGCCAGTTGATGCCTTTGTGTTCTACTGCAGCTTCCCAGAGTGTTCTAAAGAACAACTAGAGTGCTAACAGCCTTACTTATGACAAAAGTATGGCACACCTGAAGCCATCTTGATTGGAATAAACTGGTAACACTTAAAACATTTAATTTAAAAAGGAACAAAATGATGGGGTTCATTTTGTCATAGAAATTATGGTTAGTGCTGTAGAAAGAAAAATTAGGACATGTTTCAAGTGTGATCTCAAATATCTTCCTGTTATATTTCAACAGGAGCAGCCTGCCAGTTGATGCCTTTGTGTTCTACTGCAGCTTCCCAGAGTGTTCTAAAGAACAACTAGAGTGCTAACAGCCTTACTTATGACAAAAGTATGGCACACCTGAAGCCATCTTGATTGGAATAAACTGGTAACACTTAAAACATTTAATTTAAGAAGGAACAAAATGATGGGGTTCATTTTGTCATAGAAATTATGGTTAGTGCTGTAGAAAGAAAAATTAGGACATATTTCAAGTGTGATCTCAAATATCTTCCTGTTATATTTCAACAGGAGCAGCCTGCCAGTTGATGCCTTTGTGTTCTACTGCAGCTTCCCAGAGTGTTCTAAAGAACAACTAGAGTGCTAACAGCCTTACTTATGACAAAAGTATGGCACACCTGAAGCCATCTTGATTGAAATAAACTGGTAACACTTAAAACATTTAATTTAAAAAGGAACAAAATGATGGGGTTCATTTTGTCATAGAAATTATGGTTAGTGCTGTAGAAAGAAAAATTAGGACATGTTTCAAGTGTGATCTCAAATATCTTCCTGTTATATTTCAACAGGAGCAGCCTGCCAGTTGATGCCTTTGTGTTCTACTGCAGCTTCCCAGAGTGTTCTAAAGAACAACTAGAGTGCTAACAGCCTTACTTATGACAAAAGTATGGCACACCTGAAGCCATCTTGATTGGAATAAACTGGTAACACTTAAAACATTTAATTTAAAAAGGAACAAAATGATGGGGTTCATTTTGTCATAGAAATTATGGTTAGTGCTGTAGAAAGAAAAATTAGGACATATTTCAAGTGTGATCTCAAATATCTTCCTGTTATATTTCAACAGGAGCAGCCTGCCAGTTGATGCCTTTGTGTTCTACTGCAGCTTCCCAGAGTGTTCTAAAGAACAACTAGAGTGCTAACAGCCTTACTTATGACAAAAGTATGGCACACCTGAAGCCATCTTGATTGGAATAAACTGGTAACACTTAAAACATTTAATTTAAAAAGGAACAAAATGAGGTGTTCTTTTTTAAATAGAAATTATGGTTAGTGCTGCAGAAAGAAAAATTAGGGCACGTTTTAAGTGAGATCTCAAATCCTCTTCTATTTCATTAGAAAATTCTGACATGCAGACTGAAACAATCACTTTCAATACCAGCAGCAGACTACCAGTTAACTCCCTGGTGAGCAGTAGCTTTACTCCAGTGATCTAATGAGCAACTAGAGTGCTAACATTCTGAATTTATGGCAGATGTGAGACACATCTGAATGCCTTCTTGATGGAATCAAAGTAAAAACTGAAAGCATTTCCTACTGAGGAGACTGCAGTAAATGAAGAAATTAGGAAACTTCATAACAAAGAAGTCTTCCAAGATGGCCACCAGTGAAAAAAGAGCCCAAATGTAGCACAAATATTACCCAGATGTAGCCCACATATAGCCCAATGACAAAAGTGTGCAAAACACTTTTTATTTTTAGTTTATTTTGCAGTTTTATGTAGTGCAGACTGGTCAGGTATTGGAGCATTGCATCTTAAAACATGACCCCCTACACTACAAAAACACCACTGCACTACCTTAAACCCTAAAACACTACCCCCAGCACGACCCCCTACACTACACAAGCACCACTGCACTATCCTAAACCCTAAAACACTACCCCCAGCACGACCCCCTACACTACCCAAACACCATTGCACTAACCTAAATTCTAAAACACTACCACCAGCACGACCCCCTACACTACCCAAACACCACTGCACTACCCTAAAACATGACCCCCTACACTACACAAACACCACTGCACTACCCTAAACCCTAAAACACTACCCCCAGCACGACCCCCTACACTACACAAGCACCACTGCACTACCCTAAACCCTAAAACACTACCCCCAGCACGACCCCCTACACTACACAAACACCACTGCACTACCCTAAACCCTAAACCACTACCCCCAGCACGACCCCCTACACTACCCAAACACCACTGCACTAACCTAAATCCTAAAACACTACCCCCAGCATGACCCCCTACACTACCCAAACACCACTGCACTACCCTAAAACATGACCCCTACACTACACAAACACCACTGCACTACCCTAAACCCTAAAACACTACCCCCAGCACGACTCCCTACACTACACAAGCACCACTGCACTACCCTAAACCCTAAAACACTACCCCCAGCACGACCCCCTACACTGACCGAACACCACTGCACTGCCCTAAACCCTGAAACACCAGCCCCTGCATGACCCCTACACTGCCCGAACACCACTGCACTGCCCTAAACCCTGAAACACCACCCCTAGCACAACCCCCTACACTGCCCGAACACCACTGCACTGCCCTAAACCCTGAAACACCACCCCCAGCATGACCCCTATACTGCCCGAACACCACTGCACTGCCCTAAACCCTGAAACACTACCCCAGCAAGACCCCCTACACTGCCCGAACACCACTGCACTGCCCTAAACCCTGAAACATCACCCCCAGCAAGACCCCCTACACTGCCCGAACACCACTGACCTAAACCCTGAAACACCACCCCCAGCACGACCCCCTACACTGCCCGAACACCACTGCACTGCCCTAAACCCTGAAACACTACCCCCAGCATGACCCCCTACACTGCCCGAACACCACTGCTCTGCCCAAAACCCTGAAACACCAGCCCCAGCACGACCCCCTACACTGCCCGAACACCACTGCACTGCCCTAAACCTTGAAACACCAGCCCCTGCACGACCCCCTACACTGCCCGAACACCACTGCACTGCCCTAAACAGTGAAACATCACCCCCAGCACGACCCCCTACACAGCCCGAGCACCACTGCACTGCCCTAAACCCTGAAACACCAGCCCCAGCACGACCCCCTACACTGCCCGAACACCACTGCACTGCCCTAAACCCTGAAACACCAGCCCCAGCACGACCGCCTACACTGCCCGAACACCACTGCACTGCCCTAAACCCTGAAACACCAGCCCCAGCACAACCCCCTACACTGCCCGAACACCACTGCACTGCCCTAAACTGTGAAACACCAGCCTCAGCACGACCCCCTACACTGCCCGAACACCACTGCACTGCCCTGAACCCTGAAACACCAGCCCTAGCACAACACCCTACACTGCCCGAACACCACTGCACTGCCCTCAACCCTGAAACACCACCCCGTGCATGACCACCTACACTGCCCGAACACCACTGCACTGCCCAAAACCCTGAAACACCACCCCCAGCGCGACCCCCTACACTGCCCGAACACCACTGCACTGCCCTAAACCCTGAAACACTAGCCCCTGCACAACCCCCTACACTGCTCGAACACTACTGCACTGCCCTAAACCCAGAAACACCATCCCCAGCACGACCCCCTATACTGCACGAACACCACTGCAGTGCCCTAAACCCTGAAACACTACCCCCAGCAAGACCCCCTACACTGCCCGAACACCACTGCACTGCCCTAAACCCTGAAACATCACCCCCAGCAAGACCCCCTACACGGCCCGAACACCACTGCCCTAAACCCTGAAACACCACCCCCAGCAAGACCCCCTACACTGCCCGAACACCACTGCACTGCCCTAAACCCTGAAACACCAGCCCCAGCACGACCCCCTACACTGCCCGAACACCACTGCACTGCCCTAAACCCTGAAACCCCACCCCCAGCATGACCCCCTACACTGCCAGAACACCACTGCACTGCCCTAAACCCTGAAACACCACCCCTGCATGACCCCCTACACTGCCCGAACACTACTGCACTGCCCTAAACCCTGAAACACCACCCCCAGCACGACCCCCTACACTGCACGAACACCACTGCACCGCCCTAAACCCTGAAACACTACCTCCAGCAAGACCCCCTACACTGCCCGAACACCACTGCACTGCCCTAAACCCTGAAACATCACCCCCAGCAAGACCCCTACACTGCCCGAACACCACTGCCCTAAACCCTGAAACACCACCCCCAGCAAGACCCCCTACACTGCCCGAACACCACTGCACTGCCCTAAACCCTGAAACACCAGCCCCAGCACGACCCCCTACACTGCCCGAACACCACTGCACTGCCCTAAACCCTGAAACACCACCCCCAGCACGACCCCCTACACTGCCCGAACATCACTGCCCTGCCCTAAACCCTGAAACACCAGCCCCAGCACAACCCCGTACACTGCCCGCACACCACTGCATTGCCCTAAACCCTGAAACACCAGCCCCAGCACAACCCCGTACACTGCCCAAACACCACTGCACTGCCCTAAACCCTGAAACACCAGCCCCAGCACGACCGCCTACACTGCCCGAAAACTACTGCACTGCCCTAAACCCTGAAACACCACCCCCAGCAAGACTACCTACACTGGCCGAACACCACTGCACTGCCCTAAACCCTGAAACACCAGCCCCAGCACGACCGCCTACACTGCCCGAAAACTACTGCACTGCCCTAAACCCTGAAACACCACCCCCAGCACGACACCCTACACTGCCCGAACACCACTGCACTGCCCTAAACCCTGAAACACCACCCCAGCACGACCCCCTACACTGCCCGAACACCACTGCACTAAACCCTGAAACACCACCCCCTGCACGACCCCCTACACTGCCGGAACACCACTGCACTGCCCTAAACCCTGAAACACCACCCCCAGCACGACCCCCTACACTGCCCTAACACCACTGCACTGCCCTAAACCCTGAAACATCACCCCCAACACAACCCCTACACTGCCTGAGCACCATTGCTCTGCCCTAAACCCTGAAACACTAGCCCCAGCACGACCCCTACACTGCCCGAACACCACTGCACTGCCCTAAACCCTGAAACACCACCCCCAGCACGACCCCCTACACTGCCCGAACACCACTGCACTGCCCTAAACCCTGAAACACCAGCCCCAGCAAGACCCCCTACACTGCCCGAACACCACTGCATTGCCCTAGACTCTGAAACACCAGCCCCAGCAAGACCCCCTACACTGCCCGAACACCACTGCACTGCCCTAAACCCTGAAACACCAGCCCCAGCATGACCCCCTACACTGCCCGAACACCACTGCACTGCCCTAAACCCTGAAACACCAGCCCCAGCACGACCCCCTACACTGCCCGAACACCACTGCACTGCCCTAAACCCTGAAACACCAGCCCCAGCACGACCCCCTACACTGCCCGAACACCACTGCACTGCCCTAAACCCTGAAACACCACCCCCTGCACCACCCCCTACACTGCCCGAACACCACTGCACTGCCCTAAACCCTGAAACACCACCCCCTGCACCGCCCCTACACTGCCCGAACACCACTGCACTGCCCTAAACCCTGAAACACCACCCCCAGCATGACCCCTTTACTGCTCGTACACCACTGCACTGCCCCAAACCCTGAAACACCACCCCCAGCACGACCCCCTACACTGCCCGAACACCACTGCACTGCCCTAAACCCTAGAGCACTACCCCCAGCATGACCCCCTACACTACCCGAACACCACTGCACTACCCTAAACCCTAAAATACTCCCCCAGCACGACCCCCTACACTACCCGAACACGACTGCACTGCCCTAAACCCTAAAACACTCCCCCAGCACGACCCCCTACACTACCCGAACACCACTGCACTGCCCTAAACCCTAAAACACTCCCCCAGCACAACCCCCTACACTACCTAAACACCACTGCACTGCCCTAAACCCTAAAACACTACCCCCAGCAGTATCCCCTACACTACCCAAACACCACTGTACTACCCTAAACCCTAAAACACTCCCCCAGGACGACTCCCTACACTACCCAAACACCACTGCACTACCCTAAACCCTAAATCTACCCCCAGCATGACCCCCTACACTACACAAACACCACTGCACTACCCTAAACCCTAAAACACTACCCCCAGCACGACCCTCTTCACTACCTAAACACAACTGCACAATTTGTTACAGGCGTTGCAACGCAGGCCTGTGGTGCTTACTGGAAGTACCTGGTGGGCTGGTTGGGCCCCAGGGACTCTCAGGATTCAAGGTGACCTAATCCCCCAACTTAAAACGCGCCACGGGCGCGTTTGCACAGTGGTGAAGGGAGGGGCGGGGCCTCAGGTGACATGTGCGCAAACACGCCCTGTGGTGCGTTTTAAGTTGGGGAGTTAATTCCCTTTGAATCCTGGGGGCCAACTAGCCCACCAGGTACCTTCAGTAAGCACAACAGAGTTGCGTTGCAGAGAGTTGAAAAAAGGTGCTTGGCCTCGGAACGCCTCTCTGCAACTCAGCTCTGTGGTCCTAACTGTAGGTACCTGGGGGGCTAGTTCAGGATTCAAGGGGACTTAATCCCGCAACTTAAAACGCGCCATGGGGCGCGTTTGCACACATGTCACCTCAGGCCCCCCTCCCTTCACCACTGTGCAAACGCGCACTGGCTCCGGTTAGTCAGAGTCAGTTACCACCAGTACCCGTCTGAAAAAGTTGTGGGCACAGGATGATTTTGCAACAAGGCCTCTTTCTGCTCCTCTGTTGGTTCTTTCTGCACATCTTTTGCTTCTTTCTGTGCGTTTTTCTTCTTTCTTCACATGTCCTACCTCTGTTGGCATAGTTAGAAACTAGCATTTAAAAAACCTTTGAAATTCACTTAAAAAATCATAGGTTTCAGGCACGTTATAGTTAGAAATTAGCATTTAAAAAACCTGTGAAATTCACTGAAAAAACCATAGGTTTCAGGCACGTTATAGTTAGAAATTAGCAATTAAAAAACCTTTGAAATTCACTGAAAAACCATAGGTTTCAGGCACGTTATAGTTAGAAATTAGCATTTAAAAACCTTTGAAATTCACTGAAAAAACCATAGGTTTCAGACACGTTATAGTTAGAAATTAGCATTTAAAAACCTTTGAAATTCACTGAAAAAACCATAGGGTTTAGGGACAGTTATAGTTAGTTGGACATTGCACTCGTACAAAACCCGTGAAATTCCCCTGTTATAGTTAGTTCAGCTAACTATAACTCACGCCCCGCAATGCACTGCTGATGACGTCACATATTACATCACTCATGACATGGTCAGTGACATCACTGATGACATCACTGATGACATCTCAAATGACATCACTGATGACATCATCCATGTGATAATTTCATGCATCTTCTCACACCCTAATATAACTTTTGATACACCCACTCTAAATTACAGACTGCCATTCTCAAAACCATAGACACTCCAACACCAAAAACTACATACCCACTCACTGATTCTTAGGTCTACACACACATCCACTCACTCACCTGTACAGTCACTCATACTTACAGTCACTCAGTACAGGACTATCATATGCACTCATACACCTATATAAACACTCACACACCGCCACTCATCCATAGAGGTACTCACACACCTAGTCAGTCATGCAAAAAATTAATCACACACCCATTTACTCACCTATACAGTTATACACACACCAGCTCACTTACTCATACAAATACTAGCACATTCTTATGCTCTTATACAATAACTGATACAAGCACACACGCATCCATACAGCCACTCTCACAATAACACACTCTCACTTATAGCCATTTAAATACTCTAACACACATATATACTACCTTTTACATATGTAGTTACTTGCACATGTACCACTGAGATATACATTCACTCACTAACACACCCATACACACACTCACCCACCCAAGCAGTCCATCACAGATGCACTCTTGAAATCATGCACCCAGTGAATCACCCACTCACACATCTATGTATAGAGTCACACACACCCCACCCACACAAACACTCAGGCAGCCATACAGATACTCAGAGAACCAATCAATAACCCATATAGACACTCATGTAGCTATTCGCAAATCCATGCATCCACTTACACACCAACAAACAGACGGATACAGACATTCACACAGTTTAGTCACTAACCCATGCATTCAGTAAGATACGTTTAATCACTCACTTGTAGAGTCAGTCACTCACATACTAAATCATCCATTCAGACACTTATACACCCACTCATTCTTCAATACGCCTTTCCCTATATATATTAAACATATTTAAACTTTACAGAAACACACAGTCACTGGATGATAGTCATCAGTGATGTCATTTGAGATGTCATCAGTGATGTCATCAGTGATGTCACTGACCATGTCATGAGTGATGTAATATGTGACGTCATCAGCAGTGCATTGCGGGGCGCGAGTTATAGTTAGCTGAACTAACTATAACAGGGGAATTTCACGGGTTTTGTACGAGTGCAATGTCCAACTAACTATAACTGTCCCTAAAACCTATGGTTTTTTCAGTGAATATATATATATATATATATATATATATCAACGAAAGGCTCCCCATGTAGCCCCGGGAAGCAAAGGCAGCACTCTCCCATTGCTAACAATTATCTTTACTCCACAATGGCAACACAGACATATCTGCTTCCCCAACGCGTTTCAGCATTCTGCCTTTTTCACGGGTTCCAGTGGCAAAAAATGGCTACTTGGACTGCCACAGGTGAGTTTATTATATAGTCCTTCAATCAAGTTCCCAATAGAGACACAATGCATCCTGGGCCAAGTAGAGCCTTTCGTTGATAAAATACACGGCACAGCCCAGTGCCGGCAGAAGGCATGCATCACCTTGAAAAACGACACTGGATAGCCAGCAGGAATAAAACTGGTGGTTCGTGTCATCGCGGATTTCCGCGTTCCGAGGGCCTGTCTGGACCATCATATTTCGGGTCTTTGACGGGACCAACTGGGCTTATTAATATTGGCATGATTGTTGATCACGGACTCTTGATATTACGCCTATTCAGGCTTTGATTGTTTTTTGGAACTACTTGGCCCAGGATGCATTGTGTCTCTATTGGGAACTTGATTGGAGGACTATATAATAAACCCACTCTATTGGTTCTGAGTGCTTGAAGTTTTGTAAAGTCAGGAAGTTAGTTCCTCCAAAGTGTTTCAGAGATCTGTTGATTAAGCTTGTTCATCAGGGTCATTTAGGTATATGTAAGATGAAGGAGATTGCATTTTTGGTGGCCAGGGTTGGATGCACAGGTGGAAAGGGCTGTTAGAGACTGTGTGGAGCGCAGGAGCAGTGGCAAAGTATGTAAGCCAAGAATACAACCTATAGGAGATCCATCAACGAGGCTCACTAATAAGTCAAGCCAATATTATGTAATCGTGCTGCTGGAAATGTTTTCGAGGTAGCCGGAGATACGCATTTCCCAAGAAATTAAAACTAGCAATGTCATAGCATTTCTTAAGGATGTGTTTGGCAGAGAGGGCTTTCTTGATTCTATTTTCAAAGACAATGGAGTCAAGTTGATGTCACAGGCGATGGAAGAATTTCTGTCTCAAAGGGAAATCAAGCACAAGACATGTTCACTGTATCACCCTAAATGTAATGGATTGGTTGATATGCTTATCAGAGTTTTGAAGGAATCTGTTCAGATTTCCAAAATGCATAGTACTTATCGGAGAGAAAAGATTCAATCTAAAGTGGAGATTTATAGTTTGGCTCCACACTCTATTGCAGGAAAGGTACACTTTGAGCTTTTCAGAGGGAGGAGGCCAAATTCTCTGATGTGCCCCTCTTTGTTCAACCAGTTTACTATGGATACCTTTGTCATTTCGGGGAATTGGAGAAACATACAAGAAAAAGAAAAATCAGAGAGGAAGAGGTTATTTGACTGTAAGCATGAAGTATGTCACACTATTGTTATGGTAGGTGATTTAATGAGGGTAAAGTTACCCCGTGGGTCTGGTTTGTTGTCAAAATATTCCAAACCTCTGAAAGTTGTTAGTTATTCAGGGATGTTGTTAAGCTTGAAGACAACTGCATCTGAATTCTGGGTAGAGTAGTAGTTTAGATTCGAATGATTGGGGAAAGTGTTGTTGACAATAGGGATGGGCATCCTAAAAGCGGGGTGTTGCCCTGAAAGGCAAGCTCTTTGAAAATAAAAAAGAGGCAAACACTCAGAGAAACAAAAGAATGCAAGGTCTCTGAATGTAAAAAAATATGGCTTATACAAGGCAAGGAAGCCAACACACTGTACGTGATAGTATGATCAGGAGAAGCGAGAGAGTTATACTACCTCCCAGATTTTTTAAAGATTATGTGACCGAAATGTAATATGTGACTAAATTGTAAAATGTGCTTGAGTTATTCTGACAGATCTATTATATTTTTGAAGTTTATCTAGTATAGTCTATATATCTAGTCGAGTATAGTTTATCTAGTATACATTACAATCCTGTTCTATTATATAAGGGGAGAAATGTGTAGTATCTTAGGTTACTATGTGATGGTGTGTACTAGTGTTCATGGAATGTTATTGTTAGAATGGGGAGTAGAAGTTCTAAGAATGCTGGGGATGGTGATCCTGAAAGGAAGGTAATTGGATGTCTGTGGAAGTTACTGGTTTATGAGCTGTTTTTCTATCGTCTCACTTAATAAACCTTTAAGTACATTTAAACCAGATTCTCTACTTCTTGACAGTAGTGAGGAGCTGCGAAGCCAGATGGTGTGCCACTTCACATGTATTTCTAAACTATCAGTAGTTCTGAGCAGGTGGTAAATGGGAACAGTGGATCCCAATAGTGGGTGGCTGATGAGAGGGGGGCTGGGAAAGTGGGGAAAGAAAGGGAGGAATAGTTTTGGCTAAAGGAAAAGCTTGACTGGAGAACAAGGCTTAACTGCCGCCTCATGCAATTTTACCAGGCAGGATTTCCAGGCGGTAAAACTGGGTGCAGTGTTCCTTGACCCAGAAACACCAGGTGGAGGAACACATAGCCATTTGTAACCAGACACAGCAGTATACCACATGAGGATTTCACCCTGCCTGACTAGTAATCAGGTCCTTAGAGTACATATGCAATTATATGCCATAGCTGGTTAGTATTTATTGCTGACCATAGGAGTATTCACACCTAAACCTATAAATCTTTTTCTTGAAGGCAATAACATTCCAATACAAATGTTTTGCCATACCTTTTTGATTTTGAAATCCAGTCTTGGAGATATGAGTAAATTTAGGTTTATATTTTCTAATGTATAATCTTTTTCAAACTACAATACATTGTAATGCCTTTTAATGCATGTGCCTTTACTCTCATTGTTACACATGGTTCATGCACCTCTAGCAGCTTTTTCTAAATGGTTATAGTCTTTAAATGATAAGAACAGGCAAATATATTCTCTGTTATCTCTACTACAAAACTTATGATTTCTTTAGTCCTGGTTGCACTTTTGACTATCAGCTGTTTTGTATTCCGCTATTCCATGCTAATTCTAAGTGGAAGTTGACCTTAGAATACCTATGTCAAATGTCATGAGCAGTAAATTGAGGGTCTGAAAAAGAGAACAACAGCAAGTTGGTCATGCGTCCCCCAAGGAAGACCGTCAAACACAATATTTTCTATAAGAACTTGGGCAGGAGAGGAAGAGCTTGATTTGTCCAATATTGGAGAGTTTGATGGCATATTGTAAATAACAGACCAATAACAAGGTGAAGGAGAAGTATTTAGCTACATCCACAAAGTGAATTATTTTTGAGAAACTTTGGTTGATTCAATGAATTGGAATTCACCTTATGCAACCACCTTCACCTGAGGTGCAACTAGTGTCACACAACCACAACAGAGCACTTGTTTTCCTGGCAATAGAAGTAAAATAAGAAAAGTTGTAGCAGCCAGCATCCACTCCTTCAGAGGGCATGTGATGTAGGGTGGTGAAGACAGGTAGTGGTGATGATAGGGCATAGCCAAGCATGAGAGAGCTGGGGTGGTTTGCTTCTGGTGGCAGTTTGGGTCTGGGAAGTGGCAACAACAACTGCAGGACTGCTTGGGATTGGGGGTACACATGGGAATCAGGAAGTGGAGGGTTGGGTGGGGCTACAATGCAACTGCTCATGTCAGAAGTGGGCTTCGTAGAGATTGTTTGAAATATTTTGATTTGTTTCTCTACAAATCCCCTGTATGTGTGATTCCGACAAGTGAGGCAGTGAAATAATGCCATTCAATATATTCAGGGACTGCTCTGTAGATAACTCCACTAAAATCATCAGTGCATTTTCCAGATTATCTAGGATTAAATTATCCTTCAGAAACTGCTTATAGAATAATATACATTAAGTAATAATCTCCCAATAAATCCTGGTGAGCCAAACCATGCATGTAGTTGGTTTTTGCTCAGTTAGGGAATAAAGAAGGTGGTTATACTTACTTCGTTTTCAAAAGGGTAACTGGGCCCCTACGTGGTTTCCACTTATTGTTCTTTCTTAACATAACTTTTATTGTTTGGTGATCCTTGCCCACAAGTGGAGAAGTCTTGAAATAAATAGATTCATACAAATTAATTCAACTGCATCTGTATCTTTGATTTTGCTTCTGATGACTGCTACATTCCATGATGTCAATTGGCATACTTCAAGATTTTGTGCTCGTGTTAGTGCACCCAACATTTGATTTATAGTTGTCACATGATTGTTGTCTCCCAGACCCAAACAAGTCTATTGCAGCTCTGCTGTCAGTAATGTTTCATCACTGAGGAAGAAAACCATGCCACTCAGGAAGTCTTAAAATTAGGTTATTACCATAGAAAAATCATGTGTAGACCTCCCCCTTTTCTTGAATCATGTGTGTTTGACCCCGTTTGGGGAAAGAGGACTCACGGACAGGAACTCCTGTGCCCTCAATGTTGGGGTTGTTTGCATTTGGTATCCTGGAGTTCATCCTACTATGGGTCTGCAGACGACTAGGCCATGTACACTCTTACTCTCAGACTAATGAGGCCGAGCAGACAAAAGCTTCTCATGGCTGAGCTGCGCGGTGTAAAGATGTAACTCAAACAGTCAAACAACAGACACTGTACTGTATAGCATTTTGCTTCTCTTAGTGAAAAGAGAAGATTTAATATCACTGCTTAATGACACAGAGTAATGGTGGTTCATGTACAGGATTCTTCTAAATACCACTAAATGGTTCTAGCCTATTTTTACAGCTCCCACACCAACTAGAATGTTCTAACACAGTTCTTACAATTTCCATAGTACAACAGTGTTCTGGTGCGACTAAATGCTCACCTGGAGGAATCAGTCACAAGCGCACGTTCACTATCAGACTGCGCATGCAAATGGCATGATTGGTAATCAAAATTGGTAATTTTTAATCCCTCTATTATTCAGATTCTTTTCAAGACAGAGTCTCCCAGTGTTTAAAAGCCTTGTGTTACCTGTTTTTACTGATATGGGGGTTGGTGGTGCACATTTCATAATTTTACATTCAGAGCCTCACCCAGTAAACACAGGATTGCCCCACCATTCAGTTTTTGTGATGGGAACCATGAGCATGGTATGCCTATATAGTGGTCGCTCCGCCCCCCAATCCAGTGAGGGGGGTTCTCTATAACAGCAATGTTGTCAGGCCTTACAAGACTTTCAGCACTTCGGGGGCAGCTTCAGAACAGGTTCCTCTTGTCATGCTGCTGTGATGTCAGTTGGCAGCTGTTGGTTGGAGGGTTGATGAATCTTCATGCAGCTCACCACATGAACTAAATAGGGAGGAGGTGTTACTCTGCAAAATTGTCTATAACTACCACCACAAGTTGAAGGTTGTTCTTTATCTAGTGAATGCTGTAGTTTAGCTGGCGTATGCCTTATACATCCCTTCAGGTCATTTTGAATGTGCTCCATCTGTGAACTACATTTTCTATGTGATCTGAGTCATCACAATCAGGAGAATATAGAGAAGAAGACTCAAATGATGAAGAGCTACAAGACAACTCCAAAGTGTCCGATCTCTATGGTGAGTGGTCTTTGACTTGATCCTCCTACTGTTTCTAAAGCTCCTGCAAAACTGACTTAACCATTGTCTGGATCTGTTTATGGACATATTGTGATAATTTTCATGGCAGGGCAGACCTTGTGGAATTTGACTCACCAAAATTCCGTGGAGTTACATAAAAACTTTGGGAGATTCAGTGGAGTTCCGCCAATGGAAGAAAATAGGCAGGCCATGCAGCTTGTCCTGTGATGTAGCACCGGTAGTGCATTCAATGCTGAAAAATCAGCACAAAAGGAACCACGCAGTGCACTAGAGAGTGTAGCTTCTTGAGTTGATTTTGCTACTGCTTGAGTAGATTTTCTGCTCAAACCACAGCCTTCTGACTGCGAACAGTTGTGACCACCCGTGTTAAACAAATCTCACTGGATGTCCTCCCAGCAACTGGAAATTGTGCTAGGGGATGCCAAATCTTGCACATGCTCACCAACTTACCAATTAGGAGCTGCACATGAGAAAAAAATGCCACCACGCCGTGATTGGTGGAATTTGGCTGGAACTGAATATTCCGCCCACCGCTAATTATAGTCAGAGTCTCTCTCCACAGAAAGGCCTCTCTTAAAATCTGATCCTCGTCCCTCTCTAGGTGGGGAAGGGGATTAGTGTCTTTACTTCTGGCTGTGCTTTCCCATTTTGTACCTTCATAATAGCCTCTACAATTAAACATATCAAATAAATGATAAGAAAGGGATATAATAAAGATGGCAAAACATTTCCTTTATCTAATATCCTCAATTATTGCCCCTTCTTTTAAACAGATAAAAACTCTAGCCACCAACAAAGAAAATACTGAATCATAGTTCCCTCCCAAAGGAACAAACTTGCTGAAGGGACTGGATGCATCAGAGGTTTGTCAGGCCAATGTACTGCTCCATTAACAAAATAGCAGGTCTCTGTCCACAATTTAAAATACAGTGTAATGTGGGCCAACACACCTCAAAATAAATGAACAACACACACACACCCATGCACTGTGCAAAAGGAGTGACACCAAGGAGCTTGCATAATAAATATGATCATAATTTCTTTTAACTACTTTTAAAAGGTTTGTTAATTGGTGTAAGCAAAATACATTTGTTTGGGAGGATTTGCCATTGGCGAGGCAGGGCATCACAACTGCATCAGTTAGGGTTGAGGTGAGAAATGGGATGAGATGGTAAATGGTTCATACATTTTTAAATTATATATTACATTTCATTTTAAGGTTGTTGAGTTTATTGGAATTTGGTGGGTGTTGTTTTGAATAAGAATTTAATTAATGTTAATTGATTCATACTTTAATTTTAATGCATTTTAATTGTTAATTGTTTAATTGTTACTTTTTCAATTGTTTAATACATTTTTAAATTGTGTTATATTTAAATTTTGGTTGTGTGTTTTATTTGGATATATTGGGTGCTAAGTGAGTATTAAATACATACTAATTAATGAGAATTGAGTAATATGTTCTTTTAGAAAATTTTTAATTGTTATTTATATGTTTAAAATAAAAATACTGGATTTTTTGTGTATTAAATTCTACACTTGGGGGGTCATTATTATGGCAGGCGGATCGCCCTCGCCGGGCCGGCGGTAGTCACCGCCGGGCCGGCGGGGGCGATCCACCCGCCATCCACACAGCAAAGACCCCCCGCCATATTATGATGGCTGGGGGGTCCGCGGCGGACGGAAAGACCGTCCGCCGCTTTTCCGCCGGTCGACTCGTCGACCGGTGGAAAACAAGGATAATATGGTGGTGGTGTCTGCAAGACACCGCCATCCATATTAAGATGAATGCGGAAAGCAGCCTTTCCATGGCGGCGTTGCCGCCATGGAAAGGCATACAGTGTTTGCTTTTGGGGGCCCGTTGCGGGCCCCCAGGGTGTTGAGGGGGTGGGGGGTGCACATGGGGGGGTACATAGGTACCCCCCTGCATTTGTATGCACAAGGTGGCAGGCACCGCGCGGTGCCTGTCACGTTGTGCATGCAAATGCACGACGTGCATTCACAGCATTGTGGCGGGCGGTGCTGTGAGCACCGCCCGTCACAATGCTGGAAATAGGGTGTCCCACCGCCACGGTGGCATCCTAATGTCAGGGGCGGGACCACCGCACCCCTTGCGGACGGTCCCGCATTCCGTACAGTGGCGGGCGGACAAAGTCCGCCCGCCATCATAATGACCCCCTTGGTTTGTAGGGTTTCTTGGTGGATTGGGTGAGTAGTTTTTAATTAAAATATTTTCATATTTAGAATACTGTATTATTATATAATATAAGTAGTTTTTCAAATTATCAATTCTTTATTTTTTTCTATATTAATATTTATTTTAAAAATATTTCTTGATATAGATTCAAAACCTATCATTTTAAAGGCTATTATATATGTTAAGCATGTGGTTACGGTTTTTAAATAAAAAATAAAAATGAATTTTCTATAAATAATTATGGATACATTTTTTTAGGTTTAGTTGATTTATGGGTGGGTTTGGGTTAGATTATTTATTTAAATAATCCTTTGTTTATGTTTTGAGTAATATTTCAGTTAAAATATTGTTTTACTTAACATTTCTTAAAAACATGTTATTTTTATAATTTTTTAAAATGTTCTTTTGGGGATTCATTATTTTATATAGATGAGAAAACTGTGACCCCATATATATAAAAAGTTCTCAATATTTGATAGATTAGAGACTGGAAAAGTAATTTTGACCCTCCCCCACACAAGCATGAACTTTCTTTAGTATTTGTTAATCTGGAGTTAGAATATGTAATCTGACCTCCCCCATGAATGGCAATTCCCCAATGCTTTTTGGACTGGAATTAGTACTGTACATCAACACCTTCACCCAATGTTTTCACTTTCTCTATTGCTTGCTAGACTCAAGTTAAACCAGTAAACTTTGCTCATCCTCAATGTATATGCTTTCACCAATGATTTGCTAGATTGGAGTTAGAAGAATAAACCTGCCCCCTCAAAATTTGCACTTTTTCCAATGTTTGGTGGAATGGAGTTTGAAAAGTAAATACTAACCTCCTCCCTCCAATGTATGTACCTCCTCCAATGTTTGTCAGGCTGGAGTTAGAGTAATCTTAAAATAATTATTATTAAATCATTAATACATTTATATTCGTTTTTAAAATCATTTTATTTTTTTATTCTTTCGATTGTTTTAACATTAGATAATTCTAGTGATGTATTTAAAAAATGTATCTTTAATGGTTTTAGATAAACATCTAATTATATATATTTATAATTGTTTTTTATCATACATGTTTATCCTGTATTAATATTATTATTATTATTTTTATCATTATTATTATTATTATTATTATTATTATTATTATTATTATTATTATTATTATTATTACAGTTATTATTATTATTTCAGGAGTTTTAAAATATTATATTACTTTTTATTTCATTGGAAAGTATAATTTTGTATATTAGGTGTTTTTAAGTAGTTTTATGGTTACATATATTTTCATGAATTACAGTTTTAAAAACTAAATTCATTAACATTTATATGTTGTTAGTATTACATTTAAAAAAATATTTTACATTAAAAAAGCATTAAACTTTTGTGAGTGACAAATATAGTAACTATGCTCAAATATAAATACACTAACCTGTCTAACATCAATATTTTGATCAACAATATTTTTGTAGTAATTGTTCTGGTACCTTACATTGTATGTATGCAACATTCAAATTTTGCACCTCCATATTTTTTCCATAATTTTTTTATGACAATATTTTTATGATTGCTATTCTCATACAACATTTTTGGGGTTTGAGGTCTAACCTGCTGTAGGTGTTAATGATTTATCTGAGTTATTGTAATGGACTTTTCACATTCCCATTGTAGATGGTCTGGATCTCATGGTGTCCTCAAGTGCTTGTTGGTAATTGAGGTGACTCTCCAGGTCCAGGCACACATTCATTTTCCTTTGTTCTTAGCACCGTAGTCCCCCTGTTCTGTTCCACAATTGTGTGTGTGTGTGTGTGAGTTTGTGTGCGTGTATGTGTGCAGAATAGAGAGAGTGAGATGACTTAATAATGGGCATTTTCTTCTACTTTAGAAGATATTTGTCAGGGGTAATTGTTTTTTAGGGGTATTTGTGGTATGGGGACTTTTAAGCATTTTTTATGTGTGCATGTATATTTATGTACATATGTACATAAGCAGCATTTGTATAGTGCAATATATAACCATGAGTGAAACAATTCAGGAGAGGTAATCACATAATGAATTACCCAACAAGACAGGTATTTCTGAATAATGAATCTGACCGACATGTTTGTGGCATACTTTAATGTAGGTAACCTTAACCCATCCTGATATGATAGTACTTCCAGGGTGAATTAGTGAGTCATTGTATGGTTTTCCCTGTTGAATTGTCTCACTCATGTTTTAGGAGGGAGATTGTGCGATGATTCTTCCTCTTCCCTCTTACTCTCCATTTGATGTCTAGCATTTGTATAGTGCAAGCCTAGCCAAAAGGCAGAGGAGCACTATACAGTGTCACTGCATCATGATGGGCATATTTAAGTCCTTACGGAATTTGAAAAGGTTTAGTCAGCCCTGATTGCTACATAGCTTTTTTAAAAAAATATTCTTTGTCTCCAGTTGCATGCAGCATAATGAAGCAGATTTTGAAGATGAAGTGGGTTGGCAATGGGAACCAATTTAATTTTGTTAGTACGGGGTGATGTGATCATATTTCTAAAGAGCTTGGATATTTTATTTGATTCTCTTACAGGTTCAGTTCTGCTTTACAGGTGATGTATAGACCTATGGATGAGGCTAGACACATTTTGATTATTTATTTGTGAAATCCTTTCCCTCACAACACTCCATGTATTTGGGAGGCAGAGGATCCAGGGCAGCAGCATTTTTTTCTTTGTACTCCATTCCTCCTCCTTCCTTGCCCTGTGCTCATGGGTGTTATATTCCATATAGGTACCCTATATAGGCGCAGGTAACATTGCAATCTTTCACCTATATTCTTCCCTACATTACATACATAACGGTTCTTAGGCACTGACCTTTTACCCAGATATGACACTGCATTCAGAATGCAGGTTTTTTCCTGGTTCGATTCTCATACATTATGCATGACGCTTCTTGGAAGCACAGCAGGACTAACAGTAGGATTACCATCTCCTGTATAATATCTCTGTATAAAGTTCAGGCTCAACGTCATCCTTTAGGCCGACACAGTAACACAGCAAGGTAGGACCCCTGGGGAGACCTATGGGTATATATACATCATGTCTTGCTTAGAAAGACAGAGGAGACCGTGACTTCCCAGCTGACACACTGACCGGAGACGCTAAGGTTCCTGCATGCAGACGCTCCAGCTAGCAGTGGTCTAACATCCCTCGCGGGGTGTCCAACTCAAGACAAGGACAGGGTCCCACATTCTCTAACTCTCAGGTAATGGGGGTTGACTAGATCCTGGAGGGATTCTTGGCATAACACCTACATAGATGCTAGGTACATTTAGGTACATCTAGTTAGGGAGACATCGTAGGAGTACGCACTTTTAGGTTGCACTTTATATCATGTGTTTTATGTACTTGTGTATATTCATGATTTCTGCAAGATGGTAGAACTATACCATCCCTTTACTTTCATAGTACTGCTAATCATATATCTCTGCTACTGTCTAATGGTTGTTGCAGCTCATATATTCTACACTAGAATAACAACTGTTCAATAAATCCTTATTGGCAAACGCCCAGTATGTTTATTCTGTGTATCTCTGAGACAAACTAAGTGAGCATGAGTGACTGAGCGAAAAGTAGTATATTGTTTCCACGATCCTGGGGGATCAGGGTTGTCATGTTCTGAGGTTGCCAAGAACTATTCTCTCCCCGATAAGGAGGAGACTCTTGTGGCACTGTGAGCTAGCTGATACAGACAGGCTAACGTATCCGGTGGGGGTGCACAGAATCAGTCTGCCACCAAACCCACAGTTTATGGTATCCAAACGCGCAGATTCTGTACAGGGTATATAGGAACTACACGACACTGGCAGTCATTTTTTCTTTGGACTTGATTTAGATTTCAGCAGATGGGGTACTCTGTCAAAACGGTGCTGGATATCCCATCAGCCGAAATATAAGTTCAATATTGTCCTATGGGATTTATATTTCGGCAGATGGGATATCTGTCACCTTTGTGATGGAGTAATCCGTCTGCCCAAATCTAAATCAGGCCTTTTGTTCTCAAGCATCCTCCTTCCTTGCATGTGCTCCACCTCCATTTAGTGAAACAAGCTTGATAAATAAGTGGCCATTTTGTCTTTGTCCTCATGACTTATTCCTTGCCAAGCTTCACCCACCAAAGGGTGTCTCATGGACAGTCTTTTTCTTTGTCCTCCATAACTCCTCTTTCCTTGTCACATGCTTTCCTACCAGTTTGATGAACCAGTTTGGGTGTGTCTGTTGGTGGATTGTTAACCATTTCTAGCACTTTTAGAAGCCTACTGTTAGGATAATTTTATGTAACAGCTTTTTAGGAGCTCACAGATATGTTTGTTTCTTTTTTCTTTTTTATGTATTTCCTTGGAATGTGCTTATGGGTTAATTGTAGTCTGTTATATTTAAATAGTTTAATAATTTTTCCAGCCTCCCCTGGTTTTCATATGAGTCTTATTGGCCTTTGAAGAACATTACAAATTAGTTTCCATTTATTAGATTTTTTAATTTCTGTCATAGTGATTGGCCCAGCTAGGTCATGCTTATTGTATGTAATTAAATTAATTGCATTTTTCCAGTAGCTCTTTGACTCCCATGAGGACCCCTTGGGCCCTGAAAGATACCAAATAACATTTACAATTTTTTAGATTTTTTGCCATGTTGATTGGGCCCTCTGGTGGACCACGGTTCTTATGTTTGATTAATTTTTCCCCAGCGTATCCCTGGCTTCCATAGGAGTCCCACAGGTTTGGGAGGCTTATCACATATTTAAGATATTTTTCTCTTTAACATAGTTTTTTTGTAGGTGTTGTAATTTTTGTATTGTTGTAAGGTCAGACTCATTTTATTGTCATGTATTCCATACAGGACCTATTGTAGTTTTCCATATGTTAGCCTAACTGTGCATGACACAGGCCTCATTAGTTTTGCACACGTTACAACATAAGCATGTTTGCTTTTGTGCCACACTATATTTTCACACAGAACCTGCAGTTGTTTTCTAGTTCTGTTCTTTCCTGTGATTTAGTCTGAACAGCAGACAAGGTCAAACAACAAAGTCCCTTGTTATTTTGTTCAAGTCAGGCACTGGCACCTAGACACTACACAGTAATGCAGCTATTGTTTATGAACATGTGAACCTTGCCATCTAGGTATGCACAGTACTGTAACACAGAGAGAGAGAGACCGATGTTTCCTGAGAGAAGATCACGGCTGTGGCTGTGTTGTAATACATTCATCTGTCTATGCTAAGGTACGGGGTCCGCTGCTAAACCCAGAAATCTTTGCTGTATATTCAATTTTGCTTCAGTAGAAGGGGAGGGGGTTAGGCTATAATGTCTTATAATATGCCAGGGATTTTCATAGTATACAGTCTATTGACAATGCTGATGGTATTTTTGCTAGGCAGATGTTTTCTAATTGTGGCACTTATACTGCATTTCAGAGCACGATAGTTTAAATAAATATTTCTAACTTCTTTCATGTCTCTTTCATATTTTATTGTGGACGAGTGCGAGAGTGTGAGTGAACAGGAGGGTCCTGTCACTGCGATCCCTGAGAGGGTCGGGAGTGTTGTGTTCTGGGTGTCAATTCACTTGTTTTCTGGTTATGAGTAGGAGGGCAAGTGAGGCACTATAGCAAATCGGACTTGAGCTCATGGTACTGAATTGGTATGGTGACTCAGTCCCTAACTACTGATGTTCTATAGTCCCAAGCATAGTGCTGTTCCTGAGGAGGATCCCTGCAACATGGCACCACCAACATTTGGTCTGGTACTTACTAGCGGGAACCCTGAGTAGTGCTTGTTCGTGTCCACAATAACCTTTCACCGTCTTGCGGAGACATCCATGGTATTTGGGAAGTACCCTCCACAGTTTTTGGGATCACCTAGTTCTGATGGTTTTACAAGCTTGAATATTAAAGGGATTATACCCACTTTTGTGCTGTCTTTTTGAATCCTTTGCTTATATTTTATGGCTGTAGGCATTGCGGCTAATTGCCACCTGACAGTTACTCAACACTTACTTGCCAATAGTGTCCCTAATGCGGGGGCTCCTGTTGTTTTTGTGATTGAAGCTGACACAGCGTACTGCTTTAAAGTTTTTATTCCTGGGTCACTTTTCTGGCTGTCGACGCTAATGATAACATGTTTCATAATTATACTGCTGCTACTGCACAGAACATTTATCATCCATATGCACTTCTTTAAATTTCTCTTACTGTCTGGGAACGCCAGACTTGGTTTAATAGTGCCTTTCCCCTTGTCCACAGCATTGTTCGTAAGGGCCCTTTAAGTATTGATGGGGCCACCTGGCCTACTCTTGCAGGCTTTACACCATACCCTAATTTAACTGCTCTAAATTTGGCTGAAACACGTGTGTTATATAACTTGGTTGTTCTTTTAAATAGAAGCCTAATACACTGCTCCGAACTTTACATATTTCAGAAGTGGAACAACCTGGGGCCAGATGTTCGTTGGGATTTTGCATGGGCAAACGGGTTTGTGACCTGTTTGCGCATGCAAAAATCCTGTGGGCCATGTACTAACACTATTTTGCGAGTCACAAATAAATTGCGACTCGTAAAATAGTGTTTAGTGACTTGCTATTAGGAAGGGGCGTTCCCTTCCTAATAGCGACCCCACAAGCCATGTACAAATGTTTTGCGACTGCAATTGCGATCGAAAAACACTCGCAATTTACCGCCCTCTTCAAGAGGGTGGTAATGCAATCGCAAAAGGGAAGGGGTCACAAGGAAACCCCTTCCCCTTTGCAAATGCAGGGGAAAATATTTTTTAGGGGCAGGCAGTGGTCCCAGCGACCACTACCTGCCCTTAAAAAATGAAAGGAAAACGTTTCATTTCTTTTTTTTTTAGATGCATCCCGTTTTCCTTTAAGGAAAACAGGCTGCATATAAAAAAAGAACTGCTTTATTCAAAAGCAGTCCCAGACATGGAGGTCTGCTGAGCCTAGCAGGCCACCATACCTGGGAGGGCCAGCCATTCTCAATGGGGTCACAAATTGCAAGTGCCTCATGAATATTGATGAGGCATGCAATTTGCGACCCCATTGAGAATCGCAAACAGTGTCTCTGACACTATTGTACATGTCATTTTGAGAGTCGCAAATTGCAACTCGCAATTGAGCGCAATTTGTGACTCGCAAAATAACATGGTCGTACATCTGGCCCCTGATGCATTATTTTTAACTGAAACTTGGCTTCATAAGGAATCTGAACCTGATCTTGTGCAAACCCTCCCCCCGGGTACTATATCCAGAGGAAAGACTGTGGAAAGAGGAAAGGTGGAGGCATTGCTATAATTCTTAAGGATTCCTTTAAATGTCGCATTGAGTCTGACCTTATAGCAGACTGTGAAAACCTCTCCTTCACAATCTCATTCTCAGCTACTCGCACCTTTTCAGGAATCCTAATTTATCGCCCCTGGGTGCCTGTGGACAATTTCTTAAATCCCTCCCTGAAACTGCCACTACTCTAGCGAGCTCCTCCCTTAACTTTTTCCTCCTAGGGGTTGTCAATCTGCATTCAGATGACCCAAAAAAATCTGAGGCCTCTGAACTTACCCATGATCTACTTGCTAATCAACTAATACAAAATGTCAATGGCCCTAATCACAGTAAAGGCCATATTTTAGATCCTGTTTTTCCAATATCGACAAGCTTTCAGTGGGTGACCCTATCCCTGTGACCTAGTCAGATCACTTCCTGATCCCTATTCTTTGGAATACATCGACACAATCCACTGCTGTTAAACCTATCTGTAGCTGGGAATGTTCATGGGCCACATTACCTCTAGAACCTTGGATCTTAGCCCTTACAAACACCAGGCCTATGTTAGACTCGAAACCTATCTCAGCCACAGAAAAATTCACTCAGTGGATAGAATCTTCCCTGGATGCAGTCATCCCTACTAAACCTAGCTATAAAAGGGCAAAAGAGAAAGCGTCACCATGGTATTCACCTAGGCTTCGGGAATATAAACAAACCTGCAAAAGACTGGAAAGGAAATGGAGAAAAGACTACAATGAATTAAGTAAACAGAATTACAGAGAGTCTATAAACTCTACCAAACTGAAATAAAAAAAGCACAAGCACTTTACTATGAAGACAAATTAATTCACCAGCTAACGCTCCTCGGGAAATCTTTCGCATCGCGAAGAATCTTCTGGAGCTTCCCTCTCCAGTGACATCACCTGATGTCACCCCTGCCCGCTGCAATGAACTTGCAGAACTCTTTCACAAAAAAATCCAAGATATATACAATATATTTCCCCGCTTCCCCTGCCCTAGCGACCTTCCTTCAAGAGACAATTCCTCTCCTGACATCAAACACCTACTATAGGAACTTCCTACCATGAACTTAGACACTGTATCACAAATTTTCTCCCAAGTAAAATCTGTCTCTCCTCTCGATCCGGCACCCCCCCACTTTCTACGTAAGGCCGAGGAAGTAGTATTCCCAGTCATACTGGAAGTGATAAATCTGTCTATTTCCACCAGTCAAGTCCCACCATCTTGGAAACATGCCATGGTAAGGGCACTGCTTAAAAAGCCAAGCTTGAATCCTGAGGTTCTGGGTAATTATCGTCCCATCTCGCTTCTCCCTGGTATAAGTAAGATCTTAGAAAAATTTGTTGATATAATTCTTTCCGTGTTCTTAGAAACCCATAACCTATTGCACTCCTCCCAAACTGGATTCCGGCCACAACATGGTACGGAAACTGCCCTTCTTGCTGTAGTTGAAGAATCTAAATAAATTCTCGAACAAGGAGGAGCAGTTGCTATTATCCTCCTCAACCTGAGCTCCGCTTTCAATGCTGTCAATTATGATATCCTTCTTAACAGACTCAGAAATGTCAGAGTCTTAGGTGGTGTCAACACCTGGCTTCAGTCTTACTTAGATGGCAGATCGTTCCAGGTTTTCGAAGGAGGTGACACCTCCAAGAGTCTGTTGCTCAGCTGCGGAGTACCCCAAGGCTTGTCACTGAGCCCCACATTGTTTAATGTGTATATGAGACCTCTCGCTGAGATTGTCCTTCCATACGGGATCAACATCGTCACATATGCTGATGACACGCAATTTGTGGTTGCCCTTAACCACTCCCATAACCTTCGATCTGACCTGGAATCCTGTCTAAAGAAAGTTGCAAAATGGATGGAATACTCCTGTCTTAAGCTCAATGGAGATAAAACTGAGCTAACGGTTCTGGGCAAACCTTCTATCCCTGATTTCGGACTGGCTTGGCCAAATTGTC
Source organism: Calotriton arnoldi (assembly GCA_963921515.1). NCBI lineage: Eukaryota > Metazoa > Chordata > Amphibia > Caudata > Salamandridae > Calotriton > Calotriton arnoldi. Next base: position 28,363 of record CAWUFW010025528.1, read on the forward strand.
TTGGCCCTCCTCCGGCCCCTAATATTAAGAATAAAAGTTTAGGCATTTGGCTGGATAAGTGCTTCAAATTTGACCACCAAGAAGTGAAACTGGCAGCAACCTGCTATGGCATCCTTAGACTTCTTGTGAAAGTCCTACCTCTCCTTCCCATTACGGCAAGGATAGTCATGGTCTAGGCATTGATTCTTTCCCATCTGGACTATGGAAATTCCCTCTATCTCGGGGTCCCTCAGTCAACGATAAGAAAACTGTAAGTCGTGCAGAATTGCGCACCTCGGTTGCTGCTTAAAATTCCCAAAACTCAGTCTTCCAAGCCGGCCTTGAAGACTTTACACTGGCTGCCAATTAATGAAAGAATAAAATTAAAATATTTGTGTATAGCCCACAAGACCCTCTGGGAGAAAAGGCCCACAATCAATCGCTCTCTCGTCACCTCTATTGTACCAGGAAATGCCTACGTTCAGCTAACTTAGTTCTAGCCTCAGTCCCTAAAATGAAAAGGGCAAGATGTGGAGGCTGTTCCTTCTCATATAACACCACCAGATTGTGGAACACCCTTCCTACACATCTTCGCTCAGTGACCCACCATCTCTCCTTCCGGAAGCTTCTCATACCCTGGTTGTTTCAAAACGCAGCCACATAACCACGTGGCCTGCTGCTCTGCCCTGATGCTGCTAGCACTGGGATGCCTCCGGGTAGCCATGCGCTTTACTAATGCTGAAAAAATAGAAAAAAGAATACACTTTGTTTACCGTGCCTTTCTAGTGGATCCGGCTAGGGCTGGTGCAACTGCTCAGGCACACCAGGCTCCAGGACTTGTTATTAGTCCTGTGATTGTGAATTCAGTTATGGGCAAACACCCGCCTAATCGTGAGGACATTCTATTTTAGATTGCCCAGAAAATTGATCAACTTGATGCTGCGTTTCCCCTTAATGGTCCACAGAAAAAATGTAGGATTTTAACCATGTGTTTACCCAATGGTCTGGTTCCCCCTTTAGCTGACTGCAACACATGGGGGACGGTGTTTCCCACAGTGTATACTCTCTGTTATGGCACTCCATCGATGGGCATTGTGCCGAATATCCTCAAACAAATACAGAATGACATGAGGTAGGGCCTGCCGTGGATTTTGGGATGAATTGGTTGGAAATTTTCCGGTTGTCTTCGTAATGATTCTTTTTAATGTTAAAGGTGAAGCAGCTTCCTTGGTTACTCACCAGCGACCTGCCATGATAGCAATTGCAGACCATGAGCGAGAGTTGCCTATTCTAATTTCACAGATGTATACAGCCTTAGGACGTAATAGTTTGGGGACCAGACCTTCAGTCTCCACCCTTGTTAAACCATCTTCTGATAAAGAAGCTCGCCCCACCCGTGAATTTCCAAAGAAACAATGAGCTAAATCTAAACAACAACAACAACAGGGTAAACCTCGTGGTGATACACACTCCCATAATATTCTGAATGATGTTATGATTTTCGTGACCACTCTAAAATAAAACTCCTGATCACTTTCATATTCCTGATACCCATTCTCCTCGTTCCTTTCAGGACTCGTCTGATCAACAGTATGACAGAGGAGGGCGATTTGATTGTAGACAAGTAAAGTATGTGCAACCGAAACGAGACACGCAGCTTACTTTTGACGTGAAAATTAAGAAGGATGATCAACCACCTCCTTACAAACCCCCTTTTCAGAAAAGGAAAGTTGCAGCCTTAACACCTAAATATTCCCTAAATGGTGAGAACCCTTCTCCTAAACAAGAGTTGGGTGGTGACTCTCCTCGACAGCACTGCAAAGTCACCATAGTGCGCAAGACACTCCGCCAGGTTCTGGAGGTGAAAGCAACTGAAACCTTTGTCTCAGTAGAAACATGGACACCCACTTTGCACCCCCTGACAGACTCTGTCATTTAGATATTCATATTGAAGGTGATGTTAAACGCACCATTAAATTTATCTTTTGGGACAATTTAACTTATTCTTATGACATTCTTTTGGCCGAGGTGGAGTGGCCACCTCCTTTTACTCTTGCATGTACCCATGGTGAGGATGTTATCCTCCCTTCTTTTTTGCATCTGGTTCCAGACGCAGTTAAACAGGCTTATGCTTCTGAATGGACCGTTTCTTTGGCCCCTGCTTTATGTTGCAACCAAGTGGGATGGAATGAAGAGTCTCCTTTCCATGTAATTTTGATACAGTCCACTCCACAACCTCAACCTTATTATCCTATTAAGCGTGACGCCATACCGGACGTTAAAGACATACTTACTCAATTGGAATACCGAGGAGTAATTGAACCTTGTGTTTAACAAATGAATAATCCTCTTTTTCTGGTTTCTAAACCTGATCAGTCTTATCATATTGTTTTAGACTATTGATATTTAAATTGTCATACTCGCACTTTCGATGTCTAAAATACACACAGTGCAGCTCCAATTAACAATATTGTTTGTAAAAAGTTTAAAAGCACACTTGAGATTTTGAATGGATTTTTCAGTCACAATTTGGCTTTATAGACCCACGATTAATCTGAATTTACCGCCCATGGTTCTCATCAGCGATACGCCCCTTTACCTATGGGGTATGAAAATAGCCCAGGGGTTTTTTGCAGCTCGAATTGTGTCCATTCTCCATGAGATTGACCCTGATGCATTATCCTATGTTGATGACATCTACTTGACTGATTAAATCCTCATTTAGCTAGAGTGAATCACATAATTTTGCGGTTTGCTGAACTTGGGTACAAGTTTAATTTTTCCAAATCTCACATTGCTTTCCTCAGTGTTCTTTGCCTTGGTTCTGAATTAACCAATAAAGGTAATAGCTTAGCCGCTAATTTTTTTAAAAATGTGTGCAGTTGCAGCTCCCAAATACAATCAAAAAGCTGCAATCTTTGGTTGGCTTTTAAATTTTGGAAGAACTTACATTCCAGACTATGCTCAATGTACTAAATCGCTATATGCTTTGATACAACTAGATTATTCGGCGTCCAGCTGTATGCTTGAATACAGTGAAGTTCTCAGATCTTTATAATCTGATTTGCTTGAAACGTGACATTTTCACACATGTTTAAATACTACAAATGTAGTCATCCGGATTGTTCCGGGTTCTATTGGATTTACCCATGTCACATTCAATGAAGGAGATACAGTTCAGATTGCATATAAATCGCATTTATATTCCCAGGCAGAAATGCGTTTTGCATCAGTTGAAAGAATAATAACAGCAGTCACTATGGCCATCCTCAAGGAACGACCTTTGGCTCAAGGTAAGCAAATTATTCTTGTTTCTCCTGTGCCCACTTTAGAGGCTGTCACTAAAGCTAGCGTTCCCAATCCAAAGCCCTTCATCCCCGGTGGATTCAATGGGCTACATCATTAACAGCAGTTGATATCAACTATGTCTTTGACCCTTCTTTACAGACACAAGAATTCTTACAGTATGAATATGTTTATTCTATTCCTTCTTCTCTTCTTCCACTTTGTGAATACAAGTGTAGCATCTACACCGATTGTTCAGCGGAACCTGTTATAGGTTCTAAGCAGTAATATTACATGACATGCACTATCGTTCTAGGCACTATGCTGGATGGCATTTTTCAGCTGACTATGATTCACACTCAGTCTTTCGGAGACTGTACCGCACAGTTGGCTGAACTGAAAGCTTAACTTTTCGCTCTTGAATTTATCAATCCCGAATTCCCCACACTCATAATGTGTGATTCATTTTACTGTGTACAATTATTTAATGATAATTAGCATTTTTGGAGACATAATTATTTTAAGGATTCCAAAGGTAGCACAATCAAGCATAAAATGCTTTGGGTTGAGGTGGCAGACTTTATGGACAATTAGCCACTTGCCCATGTAATTCATACATTGGGTCATCAACGTGTGGGAACGCACACAGTAGAGAACTCCCAGGCAGATGAGGCAGCCAAATCTGCAATAGCCACTTGTAAGATAGCAGCAGTTACACGTTCTAAAACATGTATTGATAATGACATCTTAGCTGCCGTTCATGCTTTTCAGGCCGGCACCACTTTACCTAAAGATTTTCCTATAAAATACTTTATTTTTTAAATGAACAAAATGTTCCTTTTGTGACTATTCCTGGGGTTGGTGATTGTTGTATCCCCAACCTAGACTGCAGACATTCTTTAATAGTTACCATTTGGCCAATTCCTGAGGATTCAGCGTAACTGCTCTGAAGTGGAAAAATACAAAAAACATGCCTCTACCCTGGTAGGTCACCTTCTGGACCGGCAATACTCCCACTCACTGGTTAAGAAATCTATAAAAAGAGCACTCAACAACCACTGTGAAGCTCTTCTTGAGCCACATCCTGCAAAAGAAACCACAGATAGATTGATCTATGTCAGTACCTTTAGCAGTAAATCTAGTCTCCTGCAAAAAAGCATAAATAAGAACTGGCATATTTTGAATAAATGCAAAAGAAACAGTTGATGGACGGAATGCTGGACAATGCAAACATTCACCCCCAGTCACAAGGATCTGGGTTTAATCCATCATTCTGTTGCTCACCACACCACCCCAGTTTGGACCCAGCCATATGCAAATCAGTCTTGACCCTGTTCCTTGTGGGAACAGTCCAGCCCGAACTGCCAAGCCAGGTCCTCCCTGGACCGGAAACAAGCATCCTGGGACCGGTTTCAGGGCATCACCCTTCTTCAGCCAGGTTAGCTTGAATCCAGTGGTGTAGTGAGCACGGGACCCACGTCTGGGCATACCCTTCCCACTTAGGGCGACATATGCAAAAGAAACAGTTGATGGACGGAATGCTGGACAATGCACACATTCACCCCCAGTCACAAGGATCTGGGTTTAATCCATCATTCTTTTGCTCACCACACCACCCCAGTTTGGACCCAGCCATATGCAAATCAGTCTTGACCCTGTTCCTTGTGGGAACAGTCCAGCCTGAACTGCCAAGCCAGGTCCTCCCTGGACCGGGAAACAAGCATCCTGGGACCGGTTTCAGGGCATCACCCTTCTTCAGCCAGGCTAGCTTGAATCCAGTGGTGTAGTGAGCACGGGACCCACGTCTGGGCATACCCTTCCCACTTAGGGCGACATATGCAAAAGAAACAGTTGATGGACGGAATGCTGGACAATGCAAACATTCACCCCCAGTCACAAGGATCTGGGTTTAATCCATCATTCTTTTGCTCACCACACCACCCCAGTTTGGACCCAGCCATATGCAAATCAGTCTTGACCCTGTTCCTTGTGGGAACAGTCCAGCCCGAACTGCCAAGCCAGGTCCTCCCTGGACCGGAAACAAGCATCCTGGGACCGGTTTCAGGGCATCACCCTTCTTCAGCCAGGCTAGCTTGAATCCAGTGGTGTAGTGAGCACGGGACCCACGTCTGGGCATACCCTTCCCACTTAGGGCGACATATGCAAAAGAAACAGTTGATGGACGGAATGCTGGACAATGCAAACATTCACCCCCAGTCACAAGGATCTGGGTTTAATCCATCATTCTGTTGCTCACCACACCACCCCAGTTTGGACCCAGCCATATGCAAATCAGTCTTGACCCTGTTCCTTGTGGGAACAGTCCAGCCCGAACTGCCAAGCCAGGTCCTCCCTGGACCGGAAACAAGCATCCTGGGACCGGTTTCAGGGCATCACCCTTCTTCAGCCAGGTTAGCTTGAATCCAGTGGTGTAGTGAGCACGGGACCCACGTCTGGGCATACCCTTCCCACTTAAGGCGACATATGCAAAAGAAACAGTTGATGGACGGAATGCTGGACAATGCACACATTCACCCCCAGTCACAAGGATCTGGGTTTAATCCATCATTCTTTTGCTCACCACACCACCCCAGTTTGGACCCAGCCATATGCAAATCAGTCTTGACCCTGTTCCTTGTGGGAACAGTCCAGCCTGAACTGCCAAGCCAGGTCCTCCCTGGACCGGAAACAAGCATCCTGGGACCGGTTTCAGGGCATCACCCTTCTTCAGCCAGGCTAGCTTGAATCCAGTGGTGTAGTGAGCACGGGACCCACGTCTGGGCATACCCTTCCCACTTAGGGGCGACATATGCAAAAGAAACAGTTGATGGACGGAATGCTGGACAATGCAAACATTCACCCCCAGTCACAAGGATCTGGGTTTAATCCATCATTCTTTTGCTCACCACACCACCCCAGTTTGGACCCAGCCATATGCAAATCAGTCTTGACCCTGTTCCTTGTGGGAACAGTCCAGCCCGAACTGCCAAGCCAGGTCCTCCCTGGACCGGAAACAAGCATCCTGGGACCGGTTTCAGGGCATCACCCTTCTTCAGCCAGGCTAGCTTGAATCCAGTGGTGTAGTGAGCACGGGACCCACGTCTGGGCATACCCTTCCCACTTAGGGCGACATATGCAAAAGAAACAGTTGATGGACGGAATGCTGGACAATGCAAACATTCACCCCCAGTCACAAGGATCTGGGTTTAATCCATCATTCTTTTGCTCACCACACCACCCCAGTTTGGACCCAGCCATATGCAAATCAGTCTTGACCCTGTTCCTTGTGGGAACAGTCCAGCCCGAACTGCCAAGCCAGGTCCTCCCTGGACCGGAAACAAGCATCCTGGGACCGGTTTCAGGACATCACCCTTCTTCAGCCAGGCTAGCTTGAATCCAGTGGTGTAGTGAGCACGGGACCCACGTCTGGGCATACCCTTCCCACTTAGGGCGACATATGCAAAAAAACAGTTGATGGACGGAATGCTGGACAATGCAAACATTCACCCCAGTCACAAGGATCTGGGTTTAATCCATCATTCTTTTGCTCACCACACCACCCCAGTTTGGACCCAGCCATATGCAAATCAGTCTTGACCCTGTTCCTTGTGGGAACAGTCCAGCCCGAACTGCCAAGCCAGGTCCTCCCTGGACCGGAAACAAGCATCCTGGGACCGGTTTCAGGGCATCACCCTTCTTCAGCCAGGCTAGCTTGAATCCAGTGGATTGGGTCCAAACTGGGGTGGTGTGGTGAGCATAAGAATGATGGATTTAACCCAGATCCTTGTGACTGGGGGTGAATGTTTGCATTGTCCAGCATTCCGTCCATCAATTGTTTCTTTTGCATTTGTCGCCCTAAGTGGGAAGGGTATGCCCAGACGTGGGTCCCGTGCTCACTACACCACTGGATTCAAGCTAGCCTGGCTGAAGAAGGGTGATGCCCTGAAACCGGTCGCAGGATGCTTGTTTCCGGTCCAGGGAGGACCTGGCTTGGCAGTTCGGGCTGGACTGTTCCCACAAGGAACAGGGTCAAGACTGATTTGCATATGGCTGGGTCCAAACTGGGGTGGTGTGGTGAGCAAAAGAATTATGGATTTAACCCAGATCCTTGTGACTGGCGGTGAATGTTTGCATTGTCCAGCATTCCGTCCATCAATTGTTTCTTTTGCATTTGTCGCCCTAAGTGGGAAGGGTATGCCCAGACGTGGGTCCAGTGCTCACTACACCACTGGATTAAAGCTAGCCTGGCTGAAGAAGGGTGATGCCCTGAAACCGGTCCCAGGATGCTTGTTTCCGGTCCAGGGAGGACCTGGCTTGGCAGTTCGGGCTGGACTGTTCCCACAAGGAACAGGGTCAAGACTGATTTGCATATGGCTGGATCCAAACTGGGGTGGTGTGGTGAGCAAAAGAATGATGGATTTAACCCAGATCCTTGTGACTGGGGGTGAATGTTTGCATTGTCCAGCATTCCGTCCATCAATTGTTTCTTTTGCATTTGTCGCCCTAAGTGGGAAGGGTATGCCCAGACGTGGGTCCCGTGCTCACTACACCACTGGATTCAAGCTAGCCTGGCTGAAGAAGGGTGATGCCCTGAAACCGGTCCCAGGATGCTTGTTTCTGGTCCAGGGAGGACCTGGCTTGGCAGTTCGGGCTGGACTGTTCCCACAAGGAACAGGGTCAAGACTGATTTGCATATGGCTGGGTCCAAACTGGGGTGGTGTGGTGAGCAAAAGAATGATGGATTTAACCCAGATCCTTGTGACTGGGGGTGAATGTTTGCATTGTCCAGCATTCCGTCCATCAATTGTTTGTTTTGCATATTTTGAATAAAGGCAGTTGCAGTCTAACCAAACCAAATGTTTGCGTTCAAACAGACTGCCAACCCCAGCAAAATACACTTTGGAACCTCCCACCAATCAAAGAGCATTTCCCCTGTGGAAACTGTAGCATGTGTGCACAGACCTCACACACAACCTCCATAGACATAGGTACCGGCCGTGCCTGGGAGTTAAGACAGCATACTAATTGCAATTCAGAGGGTCTAATATATTTGATTACATGCCCTTGTGGCCTCAGGTACGTTGGCATGACCACGAGAAAGGTCAAAACATGAATGCTCGAACACAAGAGTACCATACGGTGCAGGAAACAGATCAACAGGCTCACTGCACATTTCCTGGAAGCAAGACATGATGCTAACGATTTTGGGTGGGTTGTTCTAGACAAACCTAACATTACCCACCCCATTACCAACATGACACAGTTTCTCTTCAGGAAAGAACAATGTTGGGTTTTCAGGTTACATACTGATACAGATGGTCTGAACGATGAAATCCCCTGGTTTAGCCTGAACTCATAAGCATCTGTTATTGCCTTTGTCCTGCCTCTGGTCCATTCCATTTAAGGACCATTGATCTGATATTAACTGACACATACCTTTGGGGTTCACCCCGAGGTGCTGCTTGTGGTCAGCTCCAACTCAGGTCTGTTTCACCATTATCTCCATTGCTAGGAGCCCCCTATATAGGGTTTGCACCATCCGCCCCCCCCTCTTGACCTCACTCCAAGGGTGGCTGCCAGGACCATTCATCACCCCTTGCCTGACAGGGCTCAGGGCACCACCCGTTTTTTTGGTCATGTCTCCTAGGCACCGCAGTCTTATCTACAGCCTAGCCCAAAGGTCCGGCTGTACTGTGTATGAGGGCTTTTTCATTTTTTCATTTTATGAACTTCATGTATAATCTCACTTCAAACCGGACTCAGCGGTCCATTTTATATTTAACCTCAATCCTGAGATATTATTTCCTAGAGGTGGCCCCTGGCTCGCCACCCCCTTAGCTATATATTTTTTCTCCTTTAGTTTCTCTTTTTTCTTAAGGCCATTCTAAGATGGCCGCCAAGCCCATGGCTCGGCAGGACCCACTCTGAGTCCACCGTCTATTTCCACCTTTGTTCCGGTCCCTTTCTGGGTAGGCGGAGCTATTGCTCCGACAAACGCAAAAATTCCTGAGCCTTCAGCAGCATTCTGCTTCCTCGTACCGGCTGCACCAGCGGGCATTGAGGACCTCGACCTGAGGTAAGCTTACTTTACTGCGTGCCCATGCTTAGATATTTCTGAGGTCCCGGTCCAGCCGGTCTGCACTGAATTTAAGTCGCAGACATGCCCGGCCGGTTTTAATGCCCCTTCACGCCCTACCCCTTATGTGCATATTCTGCAGCCAAAACAGCGAGTGCTTCCCCTCACAGTGGGGGTTACTCCTTGGGGCTTTTCACATGCCCTCTAATATGCCCCAGCAGATGCACATTTTGCACTTTAAACAGCGAGGGCTCCCCCTTGATCGTTGCTATGGGGTATTCACCCTTCACTGGTAATCCAGGAGCTTCTATCATTTCAACTGTCATTGGGTTGTTGCTTTTTCACTGGTACCACGTGCCTTTTAACGCGTGGGTTCACCCACTTTGGGTGCAGCCATACCCTGTGTTTTGTTTCACTCCTTGACACTCATTAGACTGGTTTTTGTTTTTTTTGTTTGTTTTACCTGGGTTATATGCCATATAGTGCGTGGCTTCACCCAACAGCCTCACCAGGGGTACAGCCATAACCTGGTTCATGATCTACCAATTGGGTGGTGTTTCACCTCATAGACGTTTATTATATTGTTCTGTTTGTAACCAGTGATAACTCTGTGTCTGTGACGCCTGTTGGTCCTTTTCATTTGGCCCAACACTCATGACTCCTTGTGAGTAGGACTAGCTGTTCATTGCTTACTTGGGGTTTTGCCTATACATACCCTACTCTGCGATCAGTTCACAAGCACCATAAGGGGGCTACTCCTCTTCATGCCTTATTATGAATACCTGGTTGTCTCTTTATATATATCATGTATTTTGCCTTCTTCACACTGAGCACCTGGAGTCAACTGCATGCTCTATGCACCCATGACTGTACGTGACAGTAACTCATGCCCCCTTTTTCTACCTCTTTACCAAATGTAGGTTTTTGGAAGCCACCTCGAGTGTGTGCGCCGAGAATGAGTTGCCACTAGCTTCCCCAACCAGATGGGTAAGCATTGAAGGAGATTTCTCTCATTATTTCCGTAGCCACTTTAATTGACATAAACGTTTTACAAAGAACTCTATGTTTTGTGGCACGGTACTAAAGGAGTGTTTATGGAAATATTGTTATTAATGTGCCCGTCATTAACACATTTCTTGTTTATAGGGACAACGCTGAACATCAGTCCACCACAACTGATGCACTAATTCATCAGTTGGTTGTATTCTTTTTTCCACCCACCAGTTTTGGTATGGTGGTACGATTCACTCACATCATCACACAATTTTTTCTCATTTGGTCCTGAAGAAAGCCACGTCACCTCTGCGGAGGGCACTTAGGCTGAAACATGTCGACCCTTTATCACACTGGAACCATGCGAGGTTGAATTTTCCTTTCATGGCTCGCACACTTTTTTTAATCCTAACCCCTGGATGTCCCAATAAAATTAACATTTAACATACCAGATAGTTAGTTTTAACTTCACTTTTATTACCCTTACACACTCCCTCCACGCCCGGCTCATCTGATGGTCTTAGTATACCTCTCTTCAATCACAATTAAAAAATCCCTGAGCTCTTCCCTCACAGTGAGGGGGTTGTAGCCCGCACTGCGACCAGGTTTGCAGTGCGAGGAGGTTCCCGATGATGAAGCATGCCACCCACCGGTGGGTGAGGGAATTCGTCCTAAAAAAGGGACTTCTCCACACTCCGCTGTCACCTGTTTTAACCCAGTGTGGCCTTTTCGTTCTGCTAGTTTCAATACGAGGGGAGATGCCCCCTGCTGGTTGTTAAATCTCCTCAGGCCTTTTTTGTGTGTATAATTCTTTAATAGTTGCCACGCATGAAGGAGTTGCTTCGGCACATGCTGGAGTGGCTGCCACTATTTCACTCTTACAGCAATGTTATTGGTGGCAAGGTTTATACAAACAGAAGAAAAAATATGGTTTATGCTGCAACATTTGTCAGCAAATTAAAAGTTCCACTGTGTCCTGCCCACCACAGACACATTTGTTTATTTCCAATCAGCTCCTTGGCTGTGTTTATTTAGATCATTGTGATCCTTTGATTTCTGATACGGCTTTAAAATAAGTTCATTTTGGTTGCAGTTGATTCTTGCTCCAGGTTCCTCTGGGTTTGGCCACAGCGCTCGGCTGATGCTTGAACTGTTATTTAAGATTTGCAAGTCTTTGTTGGGGCTTATGCCTGTCGCGCATTTCACTTGTACCAAGGTCCAGCTTTGCCTCTAAGGCAAACCATGATTCGATGAAGTCCATGGATGTGCAAGTGCATTATTCTTCTCTGTATAGGCCTGAGGACAATTATGTTGTGGAGAGAATGAACCGTGTCTTAAAGCAACCCTTAATGGCTAGAGTATTAGTTACAAGCCGAGGTTGGTTGAATCATCTCTATGGAGTTCAACAAGCATTTAATAATCTCCATAAAAGATATCCGCGTGGGCGGACCCCTTACAAAATGTCCTTTGGCACCAAGATGTAGGTTCCAGACCTTGATGGTCCAGACGTTGTGGTGGCAGCCGCAGCCTTCGATGTAGATAACCACTGTACTGTCTTGAAGAATCTACAAAAGTGCCTTGATGACCTAGCTCGCAAGCATTTGCCTGCACATCCCTCGAGTCATGACACTCAGATTCCTATGTCCTGTAATTTTGCCCCCACTGCCAGTGCATAAAGAAAATTGCTTTGTTTCAACAGAACATGTCAAGCTGCACCATATGGCTGATACTCCATAACTTGCCCAAAAGTGGTCCTTCACAAGACTTTCCTTTTGCAGCCTGTGAGCACCACCGTTGCTGCCCCTCTCCAGCTGCTGGGGGGGAAGTCGACGTTTCTGCTGATTTGGTCCCTGTTTCTACTTCTTCATCTTCTACAATGGATGTCGTTTATACTGATCCGCCATTGGAAACACCTTCTGAGTTACATTTTTCAACTCCCAATCTTGAATCACAAGCACCTCTTTTCCATTTGACTTCCTCATGGTACTGTATGGATCAAAATCATTTCTCATCAGACAGTCCTTCAGTGTCTTTGGTTCTGCAGTCACCTCCAGTGCGGATTTGTGTTTTTATTTCTTGGTTTAAACATACTTATCTAGTCCCTCCCTGTTTATACTTTTGGATCGTCTTTTCTTTGGTTCGCTTATTCATGTGGATTGGATTTTTGACTGTCTTTTCTCTTCAGAACTGGTCGATCGGGTGCTGGCTCCCCATTCCTCCTCATACAAAATGAAACAACACTTGCCCTTGTTAACATTTCAGCCTTTCAAATGACTGATGGAATTTTTTGTGATAAAATTCCATTCAATATATATGGTCCTACAGAGACCATGCAGATTCTTTATGTGTTCAAAGTTTCGATGGGTAATGTAATAGTACCGGGGTTACAATCAGATGATTGAGATGTTGATACTGTGTAGTCAATGCTTTCTGAATTGCAATATTATACTGTGTTTGACTCTGAAGATTTATATCGTAATTCCGCTAATTATGCTGAGATGTTCTGCTACCACCATTATGGACATCATTTTTTGCATAAGGCAAGGGGGCAGCATCCTCTTTACAATTATACAAAATGGGAACATTTTCCAACTCCACCACAAGGAAGTTAGCAAACACAGACAAATAAGTATACATATCTCACAAGTTATGAATGTTTAGACCCAACATCATACTATTTAAAATTGGTTCTAACCCAGTTCAAAAAGTATATGCTTAGTCAGACTAATGTGATATATGCGACTTCATTCGTCGAACAACTGGCCTTTAAATGTTATGATTATTGGAAAGACAATATTGATCTGAAATCCATTTGGGATACAAAACCCTGACAGGTCCAAGGTACACAAATTATTTTTCTAAATGGTTCAACAAACTACTTGTCTGTGATTGGCCAAAATTAACTGAATGCCCCAATAATTCATCTAATTGCCTGTTTTGAAAATTGGCAATCTTCCACAAATTATACAGAAGACCAGTTAAACAGTATGATACAAAATGGTACATTTAACTCGTCATTTGCATCTCCTGGTGGGTGGTCATTGTGGCCAGTACACACTAACCTTTGTCATGCTCGTTTCCATATTCCACCTCCAGTTTCAAATCCAGTAGAATGGATCCACGGTACTCACAGTCTGCCAATTCGAGCACTATTACCACCTATTCAGTGGGTAAACTATGCTAACAATAGTTAGAACATTCTACACTGTCTACAGTGAAACAGCATCTTTCTCTTCTATCCGAGGACATGAATTTATCTGAATTTTTATCAGGTCCCAAGTCTCCTCATTCTAAAAGATTCCTATAAGCAGTCTATAATGAAATTTGGAAATTATCACAAATTGAAGCTGCTATGCGCTTGAGACAAATTGATCAAGATAATTTGGATAAAGTTCTTGGAGTAGTAGACAACAGTATTAATACGTTATCCTCTCGTATCTATAATTTGAACAGCATTTTGTCATCTGTCATTGATATGGTACAGAATGATATGTCGACATTGTATCATGGTCAGAGTCAGCTCAGATCCATTATGCAATTTAGTTGGACACTTCAAACACTCAAAAATGAATGCGTTTCCTGGCATTATTTGAATTGTACTGCTTTGTTTCTACCTTTCAATGTAACGCACACACAACAATCAATGGCTATGAAAGACGCAACATATACTATATTACATTTAGAGAAACTGGAAAAAATTCCTTCCCATTCACTGTAGCCGAAACACATTCAGCGGTATGGTTAATACATGGAGTCATCTCCCTGCCTATATCGAAATTTCAGATTGCATGAAACATTTTCAGATAGGCAGATATGAACCGCTTAGGAGAAGCTATATTCATGAGTTATGGTCCCTGCCATTTACCTATCGCTGTGAATGTGCTGATAGTGAATTTTTTATCATGGAAGAGGAGTGTGACTCTACTGCCAGTCATTCACTTGTGTGTCAACATGTTAAAATCCACTGTGCTTTTAATGTTTTTGCACCTAATTTGGCTTGTTATTTAAAAGGAACACAAGTTCCCGCAATCCTTTCCTTTATAACAATACTTTCAAATGGAAGCTATCTCATGCTTAATAATCAGGACTGGTGCGGTATACGGACGGGAGTCCCGTTTTTTGTGTATGTTTCCCAGTTAGTCACTTGTTGCAACAACGTCCTGTTTCCCCCTCAGCACAGAGTTGTAGATAACTCGTTGTGACCTTCCATTCTGACTTTGAAGGCAGATTTCAACAAACACAGGAGACTCAAAGCATTACTGTTTCAACAAGAAGTGGCTTTTACATCTGCCCGCGAGACCTTCGAATTGCAGGTGGCTAGAACTACTGTCAAAATACAGTCATTGTTGAATACAAATCTTTCCCTGTATTCCGGGCAACTCATTAATCAAATATTTAATGCTTCTGATACCACAGGTGTAGCCCATTTTTTTAAGCTTGTAGGCTCTGGCCTCGTCACTTCTTTCCAAACTATCTTTGGAGAAATACCAGCTTTTATATACTCTATTTTTTCCAGCATGTTCGGTGGATTCTTGGTACTGCTGTTCCTCATTTGCGGTATTCTCATACTATTTTTTTTGTTTCATAATGGCCGCTCCTTCTGCAGCGGTCCCGGACCTGGCATCAATCCAGCACTACAGTGAGCGCATGCTTCCGCTCTTTGGCATGATACCTTTACAGGCGTTGGATGTGGATTGGTGTCTAACATTCCACCATGCTTACTTCATCTGTGTGCAACCTGTATTTCACTGCATCTGGTGCCCCTTTCAATGGACACTGGACATGTGCCTGGGTCTACAAATGCCCGCTGACTTGGATCTCGAACTGTTCCTTGCGTTTGCGACCTCTACAAAATCTAAGTCTAGAGCAATTGGCGAACAGAAGTTCCTGTGCATCAGCACAGCGATTGCTGGATGAGAGTTTTGTTGAAACCAACGCATGATGCCCGGTGATAA
>CAWUFW010025529.1:0-43628 GCA_963921515.1 Calotriton arnoldi
TGATATTACCAGATCCTAAAATGCAACTATATTTGACATTTAATCTGTTAATAGATAGCTTTTATTTAATATATATACGCTGCAAACTCCGTCACCAGCTTCCACGTTTCAGGGAACAGACGAACACAGACCCAGATGTCAGTGCAAATATTATTTATTTTATTTTTCACCCTTGCACTGCCGCCATAACGCGTTTCGGCCTTCCAGAGGCCTTGATCACATAACGTGAATGAGGAAAACCACATTTTTAAAGTGACAATGCATGAACACGTGATATTAAAAAAAAGCACTCTCTCATAGAGATAGAAAACATACTTGATTGTTCATTTCAATTGGCACAGATAATATAGCAGCATTCATTTAATTCATGAATAAATAAGTTTAAGTCTCAACAGTTCATTTAAAAGGTGAGCAAAATAAAGGGTTTGAATCCAACGCGTAAAATTGCAATTATCATTGATGTCATGAATAAGTATTGATCCCTTGTGATGTCATAATATCTAAAAAGCGGTAGAATTGTATTGGATAAAGCTTTCAATGCATTGTGTTACAAATATAAATATTTAGCAGTGTTAAAAGAATAAAACCCAAGTGGGTGTATATTCTAAAATCAATTAAAACACTGTGCATATTTAAAAAAAGCATATTAAATAATTATGTATAATATAATTATAAAAAATCCCACAATAATAAATTCCTACTTTCTTATGGAAAATGGGACCACAAAATCATACGCTGAAACCCTGAAATCCATGCCCAATGTGTTAATTATATCACCTATTGACATAACCAAATAACATAACACTGTTGAGATCAATTACTTTAAATAAAGTGCTAGTGCCTGCGTCTCATGCCCAAATTTATCTAAGTCATGTCGAGTTAAAGTGCTTGTGCAAAAAAGTGCTATACAACATACTATGCTAAAAATCGATATTTAAAAAAAAAAGATAAGGGAGGAGGCTAAAATGCTCAGGCTAAAAAATATATATCACATATAGGGGCCGATTCCGATCTCGGTCGGAGGCGCACCCAATACTATTCGGTCGGGAAAAAAGCCATGCGAAAGCCTGTTTCCCGACCGAACCGTACGCGGGTCCGGCCGAGCGAGTACGATGCGAATTCGCCGACCGACTCGTCCGGGCGACCCGACCGCTCCGACCGACTCGTACCCGGATCGTACCGCTCCGACCGACTCGCTCGGACCCGATTCGCACCGCGCAATGGAGACGTTTTCCGGCCGGGTAAGTACGATGCGCACCTCGACCGCTCCGACCGACTCGCGCCGTCCGACTCGAACTCGCTGTCGGAGCCGTACTTTGGGGGTCCGTGTCGGACCCCCTGTACGCGTACCCATGCGAGGCGCACACAGGGGGGACCCATGGGTCCCCCTACCTGTGCGTGTACGGCGCGAGCGCCCGCGGCGTACTCGCTGTAGGGGCGCCCTTGTCCGCCTCGCACCCATTGAGGCAATGGGAGCCCGCGTACGCGTTGTACGACCGGCTCCCATTGAGTTCAATGGGAGTCCGACCGACTCGTGTCCGATAACATACGGACGCATCGTACTCGTTCGGTCGGACTGCACGGGTCCGATTCGGTCGGAAATCTCTCCGGGTCCGGCTCGGTCGGAGAGATTTCCGGCCCGAATCGGAATCGACCCCATAGTGTTGCTCTCCTTCTGTCTATATGTGATGCAAGCTAAACAGTTTATCTAATACATTTTATAAACAAGTATGAAAGTCTTCACTGGCATTAAGACCGTTTGGTGACTTAGGGGCCCATTACGATGGCGGGCGGAAGCACAACCGCCGTGCTGGCGGATGCAAAAACCACCAGTTACCGCCGGCACGCAGCAGTCCACACGCCCGCCCAATTACGATGCGAAAAGTAGGCCAAACACCGCCGGCAAGCCAGCAACACCGTCCGCCATCAAAGTGCGCCCGTACACGTAGCGGCGCAGCACAACTGACACACACCGTCCGACGAAACACGTACCGCCCGGCGCATAAATTACGATGCCGCAAACAAACGGCTCCCACGGCCAAGAGATACCGTACGACAAACCGAAGCGGTAACACGGACGCCGAGCACGGACAACGAAGAAGCGGCTCCCCGAGCATGAATCCAGCACTGCAGGCCCTCCCCATGCTCCTGCTGATGCACCACCAAGGACACAACGTACCGCGGAGACGCAGGTAGGCACACACACAACAAGTGCAAGCAAACAGCGCACACAGTGCAAGGGCGGAAAAAGCGGACAACCCCCACCAGCGCGTGTACACTACACATCCACCATTGCATCCACATATGACACACAGGCCAAATCGTAACATCGCGTAACACATGTGTACACACCACCTGGGACTAGGAACCAACGACCCCGTCACGGCCCCAAAGCGGCGATGACGCCGCCACACATGCGCACAACGCAGAGGCCAACCGCAGCGCCATGCATGCGTCGCACACAGACACAGGGACACAACCAAGCAGCACACACATCAGCCCCACCCCGAACGCACATGACACGTGACAGGCCTGCCACAGACATGTCCCCAACGCCCAATTCACGGACAACACCCAACGCCACACAACCGACGCACACATGTCAGTGAAGACACGCAACTGCAGGACACACCCCAGTGTAACAAACATGGCGTAGCACACAGCGGCGGCAACACCAACTAGGAGAAGCAGGGCCCCTTCGGGAAGAGGAACGCCAGTACCACACTGAAACACCCATACCACCCTGCACATATGAACAAGACATATAAAACGGAACACCAAAGAGCCCGGGGACCGACAACAGGTGGCCCAAGAATAACATTCACACACAAGGGCCAACGCAGAGCGGAAAGGCAGCCTGCCGCCCACACAAGGGAGAGCAGACAGCACTGAATGACCTTCCATTCCAACTCCGAAACCACAGCCCTACGACAGAAGCCGGTGAATACAGCCATTGTCCAAGAATAGACCAACACAGGCATGCCGAGGAGACCGACCACAGGGCAGATAGCGCATATCACAGAAGCACACAACGGACGGGGAAGAAAGAAGAAAACACTCCCCCATGTCGGCCACATGCAAGTTAATTGGAAGGAGTCACACATCACTGACCTTGAACTGTCTGAGAAGCATGTGGGAAGAGGGCCCGTGTCCTCCAAACAAGCCAACAGAACACAAGTCCTGTCTCCCTACGACTACACAGAGCTCACAGCAACCTCGGAGCGTGCACATTGCAGACTGCACACACAGCCGGAGCACGCCACCACAACGCACCGCTGCGAAATGGCAACCGCAACACACCTACCCAACTACGCCGAACAGCTCAAGCTGTACAAAACCAACCTGTTTCATACATTGGGATGCGATCTCCTGTCCCTGCTGAACGTAAGTTACCGACTGACTTACCGCATCACATTGTTCAGCTGCGTCATGCCCGTCTTCTACTGTCGGAGGTGTCCCTACCAGCATCCCGTGGAGATATGCCTCTCCAACCCGACATGTCTGAAGGCGGACCTGCTACCACTACTCCTCCCTCTGGACGCACACGACAGGGCCTGCTCTGCCTATGGGGGCATGGCGTATGTGGCCAACATCGCACCCGCACTGAAATGGGACCACTGTGCCTCCACACGACGGATCATCGAGAACAGCTACATCGAATGTCACCCAGCATGCCCCATCATGGTCCTCCAAGGGACAACTTACGAACAACACCTTGACAGCCACCATCCGCTACATTGGCTGGCAAACATGTACACCACCAATGACATGGAAGCCCTGCTGGGCGGCATCGCATACCTGACAACCTGTAAATTCGTCGGACCACAACGCAGGTTCCCCGATTGACCTATGATGTCCAACCCCGCACCCATGCTTAGCTTCCGCACGAACTGGCCAGTCACCACCACAACAGCCATACCAAACGACCGGCAACTGTAACCACACCATCAACGACATCGCCATGACATCGGATATGACCGGGACATGCACACTGTTCCCCATCACATCCAGGAACACCGCATGCATCGTGGGAGGCAGTGGCATGGGCTCTGTGTATCGCACCCACATGGACGGAACTGCACGAACAACCAGGACACGACATGGATCCAGCGCACATGGACACACACACCGCTCAGTGGACATGAATAGGTCGCCTGGAGTCTGTGGGTGCTGCACCCCTCCCACCCCCGCCCCGGGAATCCCATACCAGGACCTTTGCATGGACGACAAGTGCATACAACAACAACACGACCCCAGTGACTGTGACATGTCCAGTAACCACCACAGTGCAACAACAAGTGGCACGCCGCTGCATGCACGCAAGCACATGCCCTGATGTCATCTCACATGCACGCGTGCATGAGGAACAACCGCAGCAAACCTGTCACATGGAACTGAGATGGACTGTGCCCATGATGCCAAGCGGTCTGGTAGGCTACATGTATACCGTCTGTGTCAAAGTCCGCAGCTCCGCAGCTATACGTAAATGTACATTAGCACAGCCTTGGCCAAGCAGATGTCACTCTGAAGCCCACATCCCACATGCAACAGCCAATCACATGTAACCCCACACCCTATCCCATTTGCAATCATGCTCAGTATATCCTCAACATGTATTCCGCTGCCAGTAGTGTCCACTATACTGCATCACAGAGGACAGAAGACTCAATATAATGTTTGAAACCAAAACTGTCTCCGCTGACTCATTTCACAAGTACGAATGAGAGAGGATGAGAGTATGTGAAGTACACGGCAGTCGTGACATGACCATGTAGTCCACTGGTATTGGATGTCAACGCAAATGAGTAGCACTACTGTGGAAGACACACATGTGTCGTGTGAAGTCGTATGGACGCAGTGCTCAGGTGGGTGGGTGTGACGGGTAGATGCGCACATGCCAAGTTGGAGCACGCCGTGTTGGGAGGGGTCATGAACAGTACACCACCGCTTCCCTGGGCATTGTGAGAGGACACCTGTCGGGGGGGAGTGAACACGTGTGTGCACAGCAGCCGGGCACACGTACAAAGCGGTACCAGGCGCACCTCAGCCCACCCTCTGTGGACAAGCTGGATCCTGTTGTGCGCCCGCCATGCCCCTTGACAAGGCACACACAGCCCCAGTCGACCAGGTGTAACCCCAACATAGTCAATCCGGACAGGCGATACAGGGCACGGGATGGCAGTGGAGCATGGTGTGTGAGAGGTCTCCTCGCGCTCCTCCTGGTCATATCACGCAGGCAATAGAACCTCAACGTCTAGCATGGCACAAGTCAAATGGAAGTGTAGGGGGACGCACCACAGCACGAGCAGCACTGAAGTCACGGGAGGTGGCTCGCACCATCCCATCCATTGCCCATCATACCAACCACGCCACATGCCATTGCGACTAAGTGCAAGCGCGTGCGCCACCACCCCCGAGCCCTCTCCAGAGAGGCCAAAGAGTGAATGTGTGGGCCATCAGCCACAGACGGACGCGGCCTGGCCGCAAGGGCAGCCACAGCCACTGGGTGTCGGAGGTGGCGGATCCGGAAGGCGAAGACTGTGATGCATAGTCCATGCAGGCCGGGTCTCCATTTGGGGCACCACGCAGGTGGACGGCGTCCCGCCACACATCATACCCTGAGACAGCCCACTCGTGCAACTGGACCCACACATACACTCCTTGCCCTCTCTGGTGCGAGCTTGGGGCTGCCTGTGCAGGCGCTAGCCTCGCAGGTGAGCATGCATATTGGGGGAGCGAGGGGAGGACATGAGGGCTGGGGCGAAGATGACTGTATCACTGTCAGTAAGTACAAGGGATGACCCAGATGTGGAAAGGAAGAGACGTGTCCCGTGTGTACTGCAACTAGTCGCCAATCCAACTACCCCCCATGTCCGGAATGTAAGCCCGCACCTAGGCCCGCCCATCCGCCACATCGAACATACCACCAGCACGACAACCTTCCCATTCGAAACACTGACTGGGGGTGGCGACCAGTGAACAATCATGTGTAGCCTACCCATGCGTACATGTGGGCCCTCCATGATCCATGTCACCTGCGGCAAAGTCATGACATGCGCAATGAGGGAAGTGAGGAGAGCTGTCCGCCCCACGCGCAGAAGGTGCATCAGCTCCACAGACCCAGCAGCGAGTCCAGCAGGGGTCACATGTGCAGGGGCAGCTGTGCCTGGTGTGAAGGCACATGCATATAGACAGCACATCGACCAATGTGTAGTCTGCCCACATCTACAGTCCATCATCATGCGGACATAGGAATTGAACACAGGGCAACACATCTTCAGTTGGTGCACCCACCGTGACCAACAATGCGCAATCATCGACGTACCCGCCCTGTGCATGGCCCCCCACCCAACGGAGGCACATCCAGTGCCACCATCCCACACACACAAGCCTTCCACGGAACATGCTGTGTCCAATGGTCAGTACAGAGTCAGCGCCCATCTGGTGGATCCTGAACAGGAGACACATGCACACACATGCCAGCTCCCACTATGTACGTCTGCCACCTGGCACGTGCAATGTAACCTCTCACCTGTGACGTGTGACTGCAAGCACACAGCCGTCTTGGCATGGGGCTGTCAATGTGGACACCTGTCAATGTTTCGGGAAGTGTGATCCGTACAGTGCTGTACATAGGGTGCAGTGCTGACACCTACTACTGTCTCATATCCCCTCGTGCCACAGGTCCCACTTGTTTTGGCCGCTCAGCCTGTGCCCACATCATCGTCGTCGTGTGCCATACTCATCCAGCCGCGGAAGCAGTTCCATGCTCAGCAGACATTCATGTTGCCGTGGCGTTGCCGCTTGACGGATATGCAGTCAGTCCCCATCAGCACGCCCCGCAAGTCATTGGGGCCTAGATCCCCATGTGCATGCACATGGCAGTGGTTTGCATCACTAGCCATTGCCATTGTTGGGAGACCTGTGTAAGTGTATTGTGGCCGTGCCGTCCCAGCTTGACAGCTGGGCTGTGGCTCATGTGCTTGCTCAGTCATGTCAGTGATGTGTATGCGAAATTGCTATGTGTCGTGTTGCTTTGACATGTGTCCTCTGCCATTGTCCCTAGGCGGAGACCGAACATTGACCGCCCATACCAATTGCTGGCGGACATGGACGATACAGAGGTTATTAGGAAGTTTCGGCTGGACAGGCCAACCCTGCATCGACTGTGTGCCATGTTAGAACCCCATCTCCGTCCCCGCAGGGTGTATCCGACTGCTGTCACCCCCACGGCTAAGGTGATGGCCGCCATGCATTTCTTCGCCACTGGGTCATTCCAGCACACAGTGGGCATTGGAGGAGGGATGTCCCAGCCCATGTTCAGCAAGGTGCTGAGGGATGTACTGGCAGCCATGATGCTGTACCGAAACAGGTACATCCGCTTCCCCAGGGCTCGTGAATTGGCGGCAGTGAAGGGTGCATTCTATGCCCTTGGCAGAATCCCACACGTCGTTGGAGCCATTGACTGCACACATGTCGGCCTTGTTCCACCACAGGCCACTGAGCACCTGTACCGCAACAGGAAGCACACGCACTCCCTGAATGTGCAAGTGGTGTGCCTTGCGGACATGGTGATCACCCACGTGTGTGCAAAGTTCCCAGGCTCGGCCCATGACGCACACATAATGCGCAGCAGCATCTTGCCACGACTGATGTCCAATATGCAACAGGATCGTGCCTGTATTGTCGGTGAGTATGTGGAGTGGTGTAGCGTGCTGGTTGTGCGATGCTGTCCCCTGTCCAGTTGGAATTGCAACGGTTCTCTGTGTCCCTCACACCCAGGTGACTCTGCGTACCCGAATGGGGCATGGCTGCTCAGTCCATTGAGGAATCCTCGCACCCCAGCAGACGATCGCTACAATGAGGCACATGGGAGGACCAGACGTGTGGTCGAGCGTACCTTTGGCCTCCTCAAGTCCAGGTTCAGGTGCCTGGACCGCACCGGGGGTGCGCTGGCGTACTCCCCACAGAAGGTGTGCCGGATAGTGGTGGCGTGCTGCATGCTGCACAATCTGGCCATTCGGAAGCAGATCCCCCTCATCGTGGATGACGGAGATCAACCAGGGCCCCAGCCCGCAGACCAGGACAGCTCGAGTGAGGAGGACAGCGGAGAGGAGGAAGCTGGTAATGTGCGGCAGCAGCTCATCGCCCGCTACTTCACTTGACGGTGAGTGTCCATGTACGACGGCTGATGTGGCTGTATCTGTGCAGGTGTGTGTGTGCTGTGTCAGGGTGGCCGTTTGTTCACTGCGTGCTGTGTGTCAACGCTCCATGGCCAGGGTAGCATGCCACTGTTGGTGGCTGTGGCATTGTGCCCTATTGCTCTGTGCGATGTGTGTACATTGCTTGTAGTTGTAGACATGTACTGTGTGATGGGTGTGTGACACACTCATTGAATGTGCTCCTGTTCTGTCTCCCACCCCTAGGTCCCTACAGGCCCTCCGGATTCAATTGCCATGCCACGCATCAGGTGCCTTTCCGCCCAAGGTGGCCGTTGTATTCCGTACAAATAAAACACAGGGCACAAACAGCAGTTAGTGTAAAAGGTGCATTTATTACAAACTGTGACATGTGATTGTGTGTAAGGTGATGACAAAAGTGGTGCGTGCAGTGACAATGAGCTGTCGGTCATGGCTGCGTGATGCTCAGGGTGTACCCACTGGTTCTATGTCCATAGTCCAACACACACATGCCATCCAGATGGATGTGTGGAGTGGGATCGTAGTCCAAGTCAATGCAGTGGCTGGTCAAGGAAGGCTGGCGGAAGGCTGGCGGAAGGCTGGCTGGCTGCCTCACTTGCGTTTGGAGCGTGCGAAGTCCTCCCGGGAGATCTGTTTCCACTTCGGACGGCCCCTTCCACGTTTGCGAGGGGGTGCCTGCTTGCGACATGCTGGTGGTTGAGGTGTGCTCACTGGCTGTGGACGCAGGGGAACTGGACACTGCTGCTCCACCCTGCGCCCCGGCAGGTGGTGGCGGAGGGGAGCTGCTGTCCCTGGCTGTGACCTCACCGCCACCACCAGCTGGCCCATGAGGTCCACGATTTGGCCCATACGGGCGTCCATGGACCTCAGCACCCCCAGCACCTCACGCGTGTCTGAAGCAGACCGGACCCATTGTCCTTGGGCCTCTTCATAGGCCCCAAGGACTCTGGCCATTTGAGGCAGGGCATGGCTCCCAGGGAGGCTGGTGTTTCCCTGATCCTGCTCCTCCTACCAGTCCTGCTGCCACCGGCCTGCCCACTAGCCACATTGCTCACCACGGTCCTCGCTGTGGCTCCCAGGGTGGATCCAGTCGGCCGGGCCACCACCTGCGCTGGGGCTGGTGCCAGCGAAGACGTGGTGGTGGTGGCGGCGGTGGTGGTCGGTGCGGCGATGGTGGCGGTTGCGGCAGTGGTAGTGGCCACAATGACCGTGGGTGTGGCCGCAACGACAGTGGCAGCAGGGGGCTGGGAATGTTCAGCAGCCCTGGATGATGGGTTGGTGGGTAGGAGGGGTCCTGGGGAGCGGCTGGGCCCTGCCACACCAGATGGGCCTGCTTGGTGGTCCGTGTCCGAAGAGGAGGACAGATCCTCCAGATCCGTGTGTCCTCGTTGGGGGCTTGTAGGCTGGCTGTGCTGGCTGCTGGCTCCATCCCCAGCATCCAGCAGTTCGTCACCTGTGGAGAGAATGAGATTTGTTATTGTGTTGCACCTGGCGAAGTATGTATTTGTCGTCTGACATTAACAGTTCGTGCAATCTCGTACATGGGTTTCCCGGAGGCGTGTGTGTGGCTGTAGCATCTGTAGTTGTGTGTGCTTGGCAATGGGACTGTGTGCTGTGCACATGTGGCATGGGACGGATTGGCCATGCCGATGGGTGTGTTGCTGTGCCCCTACTTATTGTGACTCTGGTGTATGCGGGCTCCTGGCCCATCCTGGGTCTGGTTTGTACTTTGCTTTTGGTGTTCAGATGGGACGCTTAGGAACGCATATGGCAACATGGGGGCCATGCCCCAGATTCGCATTTGGGAGGGAATATGCTTTTGGGGTTCAAATGGAACGCTTAGGAACGCATATGGCAACATGGGGGCCATGCCCCAGATTCGCATTTGGGAGGGAATATGCTTTTGGGGTTCAAATGGAACGCTTAGGAACACATATGGCAACATGGGGGCCAAGCCCCAGATTCGCATTTGGGAGGGAATATGCTTTTGGGGTTCAAATGGAACGCTTAGGAACGCATATGGCAACATGGGGGCCATGCCCCAGATTCGCATTTGGGAGGGAATATGCTTTTGGGGTTCAAATGGAACGCTTAGGAACGCATATGGCAACATGGGGGCCATGCCCCAGATTCGCATTTGGGAGGGAATATGCTTTTGGGGTTCAAATGGAACGCTTAGGAACGCATATGGCAACATGGGGGCCATGCCCCAGATTCGCATTTGGGAGGGAATATGCTTTTGGGGTTCAAATGGAACGCTTAGGAACGCATATGGCAACATGGGGGCCATGCCCCAGATTCGCATTTGGGAGGGAATATGCTTTTGGGGTTCAAATGGAACGCTTAGGAACGCATATGGCAACATGGGGGCCATGCCCCAGATTCGCATTTGGGAGGGAATATGCTTTTGGGGTTCAAATGGAACGCTTAGGAACGCATATGGCAACATGGGGGCCATGCCCCAGATTCGCATTTGGGAGGGGATATGCTTTTGGGGTACATGCTGTGAGCCATGGGTGCCGAACGTGACATGTGTTGTGGCAGCATGACAGTGCATGGTTTGAGGTGTGTGCATGCTTGACATGGCCTGCATATTTGCTGTCTGTTGTGATTACTGGACATGGCATTGGACGCATCGTTATGAGTGAGTGATGGTTGTGTGCCAGCCAACGTATTGCAGTTGTCCCATCTCCTTGGTGTGCGTGCTGCCCTGTGCCATGTGCATCACTGCAGTGCTCGGGGGTGTGGCCCATGTTGTGTGTTGTTGCTCACAGTGTGTCGTGCGCTTCATTGACTTCTGGCACATGGTTGGTCATGGGCATGTATCTTAGCGTGACTGCTGTATGTGTGGCAGCTGTGCGGATGACATGCCTTTCATGAGACTGGGGCTGACGGATGGGATGGATGGTATGTTGTATGTGCATGGTGTGTCTGTGTGTTTGATGGGTTCAGTGGTGTTCGTGTGCATTTATGTTGTTCCGCTCTGTTGCGTCTAGTGTTGTTTGTCTTACATAGGCGTAGTTGTGGGGTGTGTGGTTGACAGGCAGTAGGGGCTACATGGACAGGACTTCAATGGTGTTTCGGTTGTGTGTGATGAGTTGCACAGTGGCTGCCGTGTGGTACTATATTCAGTGTGGCTTGTGCATGCAGACGTGGCTCCTTGGGTGTTGCTATGTCTGTGATGGGTCATGTGGGGTGTGAGTCTGTGGTTCATGTCCGTGTGCACATTGTTCACTTGTTCGTGACGGTGGGCGGTGCTGCGTGTTCGTCTGCTACGTGACATGTCCCATGTGTTGGTCGTGTTATGGTCCTCATGCCTCCAGTAATCCAGCCCTGTCCAGTTTCCCACCTGCAAGTTGTTCGTGCGTGCACTGTACTGGATGCCACATGGCTCTAAGCGGGGGTGCTCCATGTTGCAGGTCTGTGGGGGTGGGGGGTGTTGTGGGTCGTGGGGGTGGCTGGACACCCACTGACACCGATTGCTGTGGACCGTGATGTCTGCCTTTCGGCTGTCGTTGTGCACTGCGGTGGCTGACACGTGGCTGTGGGGTGTGGGGGATGCTCCTCCTTGCTGTGCTGTGGGACTAGGGGCCTGGTGTGTGTTGTACTTGGGCTGTCCACCGTCCCACCCACTGCACTTTGTGTTCCTGCCACTTACCTGTTACTTGTCGGTTAGTGCAGCTGTGGCGGACACATGGGTGTGGTGGGTGCTCGTTGTGGTGCTTCTGGCATATTTGGGGACCTGTTGGTGGTTACGTGGCTGGCTGAGTGTACACATGTCCCCACGTATGTTACAGTTGTTCGGTTTGGGCTGTGTGTGGTGGTGTCTGTTGCATGTGTGTGTGATGTGTTGTGTATTGTGTGCTGGACATGGGGGTGTTTGTCCCTGGGAGCTGTGGCATGGTGGTAGTGCATGTGAGTACATAGCGGTGTGCTGGTATACATTAGTTTGTACTTACCAGCCTCCACTCCCCTGCTAATCCGGCGAGGATCTCCGGATGTATTATGACTCGCACCTTCTCCTCCCACGCTTTGAAGGTCTTGAAGAGCGCGGGATTCCCTCCGCCAGTGACGGCAGCCAGCTCTCTGTTTTTGCCCTCCTTCTTCTTGACCAGGCTCTTTACGTCATTCCAACGTTTGTTTATTTCTCCTCTGTTCCTGGGCAGGGTCCCGACTGCATTGACCTGGTCTATGATCCGGTTCCACATTCTGTTTCTGGTGGCTAGTGGTGTGTGCTGGACCATGTTCCCATAGATTTGTGGGTACACCTTGATGATCTCGTCGACCATGACCGTCAGCTCAATGGGCGTGTACTTGGGCATTCTTTGTGGTGCCATGGTGTTTGTGGTGCTGGTGCGGTGTGTGTTGTGTAATGTGCAGGGGTTTTGTGGTGCAGGTGTTTGGTGGTGGTGGTGGTGGTGGTGGTGGTTGTGATGTGTGCGTTTCTGTGGTGTGCTGCTGTCCTTGCTGTGTCACTGTGTCCTCTCCTCTCCTCTCTGGTTTGCAATGTAGCAAGGGGTTGTGGTCTGTGGGAGTGCTGCTTTTGTACTCACCTATGTGGGTGTGTCCTCATGGTCTGTTGTTTTCAGGTGTGTTGTGTCTGGGGTTCTGGCCTTTGTATTTTGTGTTTGTCCGGGGGTGTTTTCGGGATGTGTACTGTGCTTGTGTATTTGTGCGTGCCTTGCTGTGTGGACTTGTTGGCCATGTTGTGTGCTATTGGTTTTGTGAGCGGATGGTTTCTGTGCAGGTACGTGGGCGCCATGGCTTCTGCCGTGTCGATTCTCATCGGCGTTGTTTGCGCTGGCGGGCGGTATATTTGTGGTTTTTCCGCGCTCATGTCGGTGCGATCGTAATTTCACGTGCGGTGTGTCGGCCGTGAGGGCGGGCGGTTTTGTGTTGTCGTGCGTGTTTCCGTCCGTGGCGGGCGGTTTGACTCCGACTCGGACGTTGGCGGGCGGTATTTTGTGTGATTTTTCCGCCGATGGCGGTTTTCGGTTTGTGTAATCGTAATGGCGTGGTCGGTGTTCAGACGGTGTGTGCGGGCGGATTTTTGCCGCTTCCATGCCTGGCGGATTTTTTTACGCCGGGTATCGTAATGGGCCCCTTAGTATCTAATTCAAGAATGAATCGGGTTTCAAGTTTGCGTTACATCGCTTCGCGGTTGCCACCTCGTCTAAGCGGCAATACAGAGTCCACCACAAAATATTTGAGCTGCTCAACTGCATTACCATGACATTCATTAAAGTGTCTGGCAACTGGATATGCTGGATCGCTGTTAACAATGGCTCTAATGTGCTGGAGTATCCTCTTGTGCACCTGCAACTTGGTACTGCCCACATATTGCAGGCGACACGGACACTCCAGCACATAAACAGCAAATTCCGTTTTGCATGTGAGCAACTTGGTAATCAGTTTCGGAGTAGAGTGAAAGGGGGTTCTGTATGATGATGTACTTACACCATGTTTGCAAGCTTTGCAATTAGTACAGCGATAAAAACCCTTCCTGGAGTTTAACCAAGTTTTAGTCACCAATATCTCAGGGCTGCTTTTGACTAAGTCACTACACATGGAGCGTGCTCTTCTAAACGTTATATTTGGGGCCGAAGTAGCCAGCTCCCCAATAACAGAATCATTACGTATAAGGTTCCAATTATGTTTGATGATTTTGCGTATAGTACGATGTTGCCGATTGTATGTCAGAACCAATCTCGTAGGTTCCACAGGCTGGTCTATAACCTGGGATGTGACACCACGGGTACTCAGTAGAGCATCAGACCTCGAGACCAGATTGGCTCTTTGGATTGCCCGGTCAATATCACTTCCCGAGTATCCCTGTCTAAGAATCTTTTTTTACTTTCACTCTGAGCCATGGTGCAATCCTCTTGTCTACTGCAGATGCGCCTGATTCGCAGCATTTCTCCATAGGGAATGCTGCGGATCAGGTGACCCGGATGATGACTTGTCGCGTGAAGTACTGAGTTCCCAGCTGTAGGTTTCCTATGGAGCTTGGTTTCCAACTGGCCTTCACAAATATAAATCTCTACATCTAGGAATGAAACAATTTCCTTGCTCATACTAGCTGTAAATTCCAAATTCAAAGAGTTGACATTAATCTCCTCTATAAATTTTGTGGCTTGTAATTCTGAACCCCTCCAAATCAAGAAGAGATCATCAATAAAGCGATACCAACAAATCACGTGTGTCTTTAATGTTTCAGAGAAGGCTGCTCTGAGGACCTGCTCCTCCCACAGTCCCATATGTAAACAGGCATAACTAGGGGAGAAGCAGGCCCCCATCACAACACCTCTAATCTGCTGGAACACCTGGTTCTGAAACAGGAAGAAATTATTTTCCAAACAGGTACTTATCATTGTCAATAGCATCTTATTATGGTTACACATATGAATCGATTTAGTTCCTAGGTAGTGCCCAACAGCCTTGACACCGTCATGATGATGAATACTGGTGTAAAGGCTGGTAACATCAAGAGTAATCAATAGATATTCAGGGTCCCATTTGATACCTTTGATTTTATTTAAAAAATCACCTGTGTCTTGAATATAAGACGGGAGCTGCTTTACATGCTCCTGTAAAAGAAGTCTACATAACGAGAGGTATTTTCCGTGATACTGTTCCGAGCTGAAATAATGGGTCTACCTGGGGGTCTTTCCATATCCTTATGCACCTTAGGAATAAGATACATAACCGGAATAACCGGATGGTCATTTTTAAGATATTTCAGTTCATCAATGCTAATAAGACCCGCACTTCTCCAAGCAGTCAGTTTTAAATAAAAATCACACCACGTCTGTTTTACTTTCCCAATATCACTTCTCCTATAACAACTACGATCATTTAGCTGTTTAAGTGCCTCCTCTAAGTACAATTCTCTAGACCAAAGCACCACATTACCCCCTTTGTCAGCCTGGCGTACAATAATGTTACCATTAGTTTGAAGTTTCCTGATAAGTTGGAAATAACAGTTGTTTTGTTGTGTGTATCTGTGCTGGGAGTGACCTATAGACACATATAGTCGTTTTAATTCAGTTGTAACCAGTTCATTA
Source organism: Calotriton arnoldi (assembly GCA_963921515.1). NCBI lineage: Eukaryota > Metazoa > Chordata > Amphibia > Caudata > Salamandridae > Calotriton > Calotriton arnoldi. Next base: position 15,266 of record CAWUFW010025529.1, read on the forward strand.
AATGTGTCAATATTATCATGAAGCATGATCGGGGTAAAAGTGGATTTGGGCTTAAAGTGCGTGTTGCCAGCCATGTTCAAGGTGATTGCTTCAATCCCATATATATATATATTCCAAAAGAAAACACGTACTATTTAGTAACGTGATGCAGGCCACACCAACAGTGCTTCGTAAAATCCTTTATTTCAAGGCAAACAGAAGGCATAACGCGTTTCAACTCATGCGAGTCTTTGTCAAATGCTCATATTCATTGGGTAAGTTCATTGGTTCTTTTAAAAATTCAAAGCTGGAGACATTGAGAACGGACTGATAGCCCACATATTGGATTTAAAGCAGCAGTGAATAAGATTTCTCGAGTTTTAAATGCATTCATTTTGGCCTTGATGGAAAGTATTCTTTTCAATTTCATTTATAAATTCGTCCTGTTTAAATATAGTATTTACAATTTACCATCATTACATGCCTTAAATTTTTTATAGCAGTCGTCTCGACCACAACTACCATTATGCTCCATTCCTGCTGTTCGTGCATCTTCAGTCATTTATAATTTGTTCTCAATTCAACTTTAAGCTTGTTTTCACTTTGTGCCTTGTGATTTCATCATGCATTCACGGAAAAGTTCCATATACTGGCAAAGGTCACAGTCATAACGGAAACAGAACCGCTCCAACTCAGTTCTTCATGAATTCATACTTGCCTTGAAAATAATGTTCATGGAAGCACTGCGTGCAAATGAATTCCATACTCCCAACACTGGCTGATTAAAAGTCCATTTTCCAAAAATAGAAGCGGGCCTCTTCACAGTGGCCCTGCCATCGATATTCTGTTAATGTTCAGATTTCCAGCCGGCGAGTACTCACGTTCAAGGAGGATCACTGACATAATATCGACTACAAAAATATCGAATACACAAAATATCGGCGTCTAAATATCGACTACAATAATATCTACTACCTATACTTATTTATAAAATTACAAAAATATCGAGTACACAATATCGTAAATAAAAAATATCGTTTACCACAATATCGAAATGCTAAATATCGTTACATTAAATATCGTTTAAATTTTTATAACATACAACATTACAAAAATATCGAATACCAAAATATAGACACCAATAATATCGACTTTTTAAAAATATCGACTATATAAAAACTGCTCAATTAAATATATCTTTAGCACCAAATATAAATTCACATTATAAAACAATATAAAATACTTAAACAACATAATAAAATAATTTGCAAACACATCAATATATAAAACAATATATTTTGGCTAAAGAAACATATTACAATAATTAAATATAAACTTTAAATATATAAGACTTGCATTATTTCACATTAAAAATAACATTTAAATTATTTACAAAAAGTAAAAATATAAAATATTTACTTTCTACTAACAGTTTCTTAATTAGCGTTTCCCTTATATGGAAAGAAAGTGCCAAAACAATAAAAACAATTAACTTCAACCAATAAAACGCTTACATTTCAAAATACACCAATAACATAAAGCAACCAATTAAATAAACACTATATAAACATCAAAAACATACATCTCTTTTACACTTAAAAACTACAACAAAGAAGAAGGTGAAACTGTGCCCAACTGTTTCCTGAAAGAAAACTTTCATTACTAAAAAAGAAATTTAAATCTGCACTAAGTAAGTAAAACTGTTTTTAAAATATTACAATACTACTAACCTGCAACAAAAATTATTTCTAAAACCTAATTAACTATTCTTTCATTCCTTACTTTTATATCACCTCTACAGATATCCTACAAAGCCAGAAAATTATTTCAAAAATACTCACCAATAAAAAAACAATAAATGTAAGTATATTCTATTTTTGCCAAACCGACCTAAAAATATTTTCAAAACGTTATTCACTAATATATATTTTCTTTTTTATCTATCTCCTCTACAGCCAACAGCAAAAGCTTCCAAAATAATTCTACAACTACTAACAAAATAAAGACAACTAAAAAGTAAGTATATCATTTTCCATTATTAAACAACGTTAAATACCCACCCAAATAACCCTTTACCCCTAAAATGCCTATCATCTACAAACAATAGAATCAAATTATTAATATGTTTTTTCCTCTTCTCAACAGAAATTACATCAAGTAAATAGAAAAGAAAGCTTGAAATTATTTCCTAACCAATTTCATTTACATCAAACTAAACATTGTAAGTATATTCACTGACATGTAACAGTATTTAATAAACATGTTGTATTTATTATATTAAAATATTTTCTTTTTGAATTTTCCCTAGCATAAAACAAAACAACATGACTGAAGGTGCAGAATTTGTAATGTCACAAAAAAATAAAATGCTGTTATGTTATATGGGGTATGTGTATACACAGGAGAAACAAATAGGCCTTAAAGTATTTTGGAAGTGTAGCAAATACTACTCTAACAAATGCTATGGAAGAGCTACTACTCAGGAAACTACTGTTATTTCTGTAAAAGAACATAATCACCCCCAAACATAACAGAGATTGAGGTTAGAGATGCTCTTGAAAGTATAAAAGAAGCAAGCACTAGTACTGACAAAGCAACTACCCAAATACTAAAAGAGCAACTATTAAAATTACCTCAACATGCATCAGGACAATTACCGTCCATAGCTTCTTTAAAAAGAACAATTGCCAGACAAAAAAAAGCTACCACAACTACTATACCTGCCCCTAAAACATTTGCAGAAGTAGTTATTCCACCAGAATTAAGCATTACTCACAGTAAAGAACCATTTATTTTTTTTGATAACAAATGCCCAGAAAAAAGGATAATTATGTTTGCTACTGCAAACAATTTACTTAAATTACAGAAATGTGACACCTGGATGATGGATGGAACTTTCAAAGTCTGTCCAAAACCATTTTACCAGCTGTACACAATACATGGATTATACCAACACTCAAATATTCCATTCATCTACGCACTACTACCAAATAAACAGCAAACTACCTACATTGATATACTCACTAAAATAAAAGAAGAAAGCAATAATTATTTTCCTTCAAAAATAATTATTGACTTTGAAATAGCCATGATAAATGCTATACTAAAAAATTATCCACACACAGCAATTCAGGGTTGCTATTATCATTTTAATCAGAGTCTCTGGAGACATCTACAAAAATCAACCCTAAGTGTACAATATGCTACAGACAGTACTTTTGCCTACCAAATAAAAAAGCTAATAGCACTAGCATATGTACCTGTAACAGATGTAGCAGAACACTACAATATTCTAATAGAAAGCCCCTATTACAAAAGGAACGAAGACAAAATAAGCCCACTACTAGACTACTTTGAGGACACCTGGGTGGGAAGATTGCATAGATCAGGGCATAGAAGACAACCTAAATTCCACATTCCTTGGTGGAACGTGTACCTAAGTACCTTAAACAAAGAATCAAAAACAAATAATAGTGTTGAAGGATGGCATAATGCCTTCCAATCAACAACAAGCAGAGGTAAACCTACCCTACAAAAACTTCTAGAATCTATACAAAAAGAACAAAGCTATCAAGAATTACGGATGGAACAATCTGTAACTCAAATATGTCCCAAATTAACTAAACAAACTAAAAAAATGTTTGAGCTACTGCAAAGTCAGGTTACCCTATACCCATCTACAAGAGGCCTAGATTACCTATCCCTAATAGCCAAAAGCATTTTATAAACAAAAGTTCCACAGGTATTATACATTTTTTCGTTCATAAAACATAAACTTTACACACATATATTAATATTATATTTTCACAAATATTACTTATTTGTCATATATATTTTCTTAAATTAAAAATATATATTTACAAATAAATAATAATTATCAAAATATACTATAAAACACAATTAATTTTAAAAACATTTCCCACCCAATTAATTTAAATAAAATACACTTACGGTTTACGTAGCTGTAGAAAATGTATTCCAAAAATAAATAATCCTTCCATCTATGTGTTAATGCATTGCAGTTTAAAAAAGCCCCAAAAAATGCAAAAATACAACACGTCCCATACAAATCCATCACTCCGAAATCCAAATTACGTAAACCCTCAAAAACCCGAAAAAGATACAAAAATATAAAAAACGCTCCAGGAAATACCGAAAACTAAAAGAAACTGTGATAATAATATTAGTTTAACAAACTAATACACAGGGGCCCATTACGATACCCGGCGTAAATAAATCCGCCAGGCATGGAAGCGGCAAAATTCCGCCCGCATACACCGTCTGAACACCGACCACGCCATTACAATAACACAAACCGAAAACCGCCATCGGCGGAAAAATCACACAAAATACCGCCCGCCATCGTCCGAGTCGGAGTCAAACCGCCCGCCACGGACGGAAACACGCACGACAACACAAAACCGCCCGCCCCCACACGGCCGACACACCGCACGTGAAATTACGATCGCACCGCCATGAGCGCGGGAAAACCACAAATATACCGCCCGCCAGCGCAAACAACGCCGATGCCAATCGACACGGCAGAAACCATGGCGCCCACGTCCCTGCACAGAAACCATCCGCTCACAAAACCAATAGCACACAACATGGCCAATAAGTCCACACAGCAAGGCACGCACAAATACACAAGCACAGTACACATCCCGAAAACACCCCCTGGACAAACAAAAAATACAAAGGCCAGAACACCAGACACAACACACCTGAAAACAACAGACCATGAGGACACACCCACATAGGTGAGTACAAAAGCAGCACTCCCACAGACCACAACCCCTTGCTACATTGCAAACCAGAGAGGAGAGGAGAGGACACAGTGACACAGCAAGGACAGCAGCACACCACAGAAACGCACACATCACTACCACCACCACCACCACCAAACACCACCACCACCACCACCACCACCACCAAACACCGGCACCACAAACCCCCTGCACATTACACAACACACACCGCACCAGCACCACAAACACCATGGCACCACAAAGAATGCCCAAGTTCACGCCCATGGAGCTGACGGTCATGGTCGACGAGATCATCAAGGTGCACCCACAAATCTATGGGAACATGGTCCAGCACACACCACTAGCCACCAGAAACAGAATGTGGAACCGGATCGTAGACCAGGTCAATGCAGTCGGGACCCTGCCCAGGAACAGAGTCGAAATTAACAAACGGTGGAATGACGTCAAGAGCCTGGTCAAGAAGAAGGAGGGCAAAAACAGAGAGCTGGCTGCCGTCACTGGCGGAGGGAATCCCGCGCTCTTCAAGACCTTCAAAGCGTGGGAGGAGAAGGTGCGAGTCATCATACATCCCGAGATCCTCGCCGGATTAGCAGGGGGAGTGGAGGCTGGTAAGTACAAACTAATGTATACCAGCACACCGCTATGTACTCACATGCACTACCACCATGCCACAGCTCCCAGGGACAAACACCCCCATGTCCAGCACACAATACACAACACATCACACACACATGCAACAGACACCACCACACACAGCCCAAACAGAACAACTGTAAGATGCGTGGGGACATGTGTACACTCAGCCAGCCACGTAACCACCAACAGGTCCCCAAATATGCCAGAAGCGCCACAACGAGCACCCACCACACCCATGTGTCCGCCATAGCTGCACTAACCGACAAGTAACAGGTAAGTGGCAGGAACACAAAGTGCAGTGGGTGGGAGGGTGGACAGCCCAAGTACAACACACACCAGGCCCCTAGTCCCACAGTACAGCAAGGAGGAGCATCCCCCACACCCCACAGCCACGTGTCAGCCACCGCAGTGCACAACGACAGCCGAAAGGTAGACATCACGGTCCACAGCAATCGGTGTCAGTGGGTGTCCAGCCACCACTACGACCCACAACACCCCTCCACCCCCACAGACCTGCAACATGGAGCACCCCCGCTTAGAGCCATGTGGCATCCAGTACAGTGCACGCACGAACAACTTGCAGGTGGGAAACTGGACAGGGCTGGATTACTGGAGGCATGAGGACCGTAACACCGACCAACACATGGGACATGTCACGTAGCAGACGAACACGCAGCACCGCCCACCGTCACGAACAAGTGAACAATGTGCACACGGACATGAACAACAGACTCACACCCCACATGACCCATCACAAACACAGCAACACCCAAGGAGCCACGTCTGCATGCACAAGCCACACTGAACATAGTACCACACGGCAGCCACTGTGCAACCCATCACACACAACCGAAACACCATTGAAGTCCAGTCCATGTAGCCCCTACTGCCTGTCAACCACACACCCGACAACTACGCCTATGTAAGACAAACAACACTAGACGCAACAGAGCGGAACAACATAAATGCACACGAACACCACTGAACCCATCAAACACACAGACACACCATGCACATACAACATACCATCCATCCCATCCGTCAGCCCCAGTCTCATGAAAGGCATGTCATCCGCACAGCTGCCACACATACAGCAGTCACGCTAAGACACATGCCCATGACCAACCATGTGCCAGAAGTCAATGAAGCGCACGACACACTGTGAGCAACAACACACAACATGGGCCACACCCCCCGAGCACTGCAGTGATGCACAGGGCACAGGGCAGCACGCACACCAAGGAGATGGGACAACTGCAATACGTTGGCTGGCACACAACCAACACTCACTCATAACGATGCGTCCAATGCCATGTCCAGTAATCACAACAGACAGCAAATATGCAGGCCATGTCAAGCATGCACACACCTCAAACCATGCACTGTCATGCTGCCACAACACATGTCACGTTCGGCACCCATGGCTTACAGCATGTACCCCAAAAGCATATCCCCTCCCAAATGTGAATCTGGGGCATGGCCCCCATGTTGCCATATGGGTGCCTAAGCGTTCCATATGAACCCCAAAAGCAAAGTACAAACCAGACCCAGGATGGGCCAGGAGCCCGCATACACCAGAGTCACAATGAGTAGGGGCACAGCAACACACCCATCGGCATGGCCAATCCGTCCCATGCCACATGTGCACAGCACACAGTCCCATTGCCTAGCACACACAACTACAGATGCCACAGCCACACACTCGCCTCCGGGAAACCCATGTACGAGATTGCACGAACTGCCAATGTCAGACGACTAATACATACTTCGCCAGGTGCAACACAATAACAAATCTCATTCTCTCCACAGGTGACGAACTGCTGGATGCTGGGGATGGAGACAGCAGCCAGCACAGCCAGCCCACAAGCCCCCAACGAGGACACACGGATCTGGAGGATCTGTCCTCCTCTTCGGACACGGACCACCAAGCTGGCCCATCTGGCGTGGCAGGGCCCAGCCGCTCCCCAGGACCCCTCCTACCCACCAACCCATCATCCAGGGATGCTGAACAGTCCCAGCCCCCTGCTGCCACTGTCGTTGCGGCCACACCCACGGTCATTGCGGCCACTACCACTGCCGCAACCGCCACCATCGCCGCACCGACCACCACCGCCACCACCACCACCACGTCTTCGCTGGCACCAGCCCCAGCGCAGGTGGTGGCCCGGCCGACTGGATCCACCCTGGGAGCCACAGCGAGGACCGTGGTGTGCAATGTGGCTAGTGGGCAGGCCGGTGGCAGCAGGACTGGTAGGAGGAGCAGGGTCAGGGAAACGCCAGCCTCCCCTGGGAGCCATGCCCTGCCTCAAATGGCCAGAGTCCTTGGGGCCTATGAAGAGGCCCAAGAACAATGGGTCAGGTCTGCTACAGACACGCGGGAGGTGCTGGGGGTGCTGAGGTCCATGGACGCCCATATGGGCCAATTCGTGTCCCGTATGGACCAACTCGTGGACCTCATGGGCCAGCTGGTGGTGGCGGTGGGGTCACAGGCAAGGCCAGCAACACCACCTCCGCCACCACCTGCTAGGGCGCAGGGTCGGGCAGCAGTGTCCACTTCCCCTGCGTCCACAGCCAGTGAGCACACCTCACCCACCACCAGCAGGTCGCCACCACACACCCCCTCCCAAACGTGGAAGGGGCCGTCCGAAGAGGAAACAGATCTCCCGGGAGGACTTCGCACGCTCCAGTCGCAAGTGAGGCAGCCAGCCAGCCTTCCGCCAGCCTTCCTTGACCAGCCACTGCATTGACTTGCTCTACGATCCCACTCCACACAGCCAGCTGGATGGCATGTGTGTGTTGGACTATGGACATAGAACCAGTGGGTACACCCTGAGCTTCACGCAGCCATGACCGACAGCTCATTGTCACTGCACGCACCACTTTTGTCATCACCTTACACACAATCACATGTCACAGTTTGGAATAAATGCACCTTTTTCACTAACTGCTGTTTGTGCCCTGTGTTTTATTTGTACGGAATACAACGGCCACCTTGGGCGGAAAGGCACCTGATGCGTGGCATGGCAATGGAATCCGGAGGGCCTGTAGGGACCTAGGGGTGGGAGACAGAACAGGAGCACATTCAATGAGTGTGTCACACACCCATCACACAGTACATGTCAACAACTACAAGCAATGTACACACATCGCACAGAGCAATAGGGCACAATGCCACAGTCACCAACAGTGGCATACTACCCTGGCCATGGAGCGTTGACACACTGCACGCAGTGAACATACGGCCACCCTGACACAGCACACACACACCTGCACAGATACAGACACATCATCCGTCGTACATGGACACTCACCGTCAAGTGAAGTAGCGGGCGATGAGCTGCTGGCGCACATTCCCAGCTTCCTCCTCTCCGCTGTCCACCTCACTCGAGCTGTCCTGGTCTGCGGGCTGGGGCCCTGGTTGATCTCCGTCATCCACAATGAGGGGGATCTGCTTCCGAATGGCCAGATTGTGCAGCATGCAGCACGCCACCACTATCTGGCACACCTTCTGTGGGGAGTACGCCAGTGCACCCCCGGTGCGGTCCAGGCACCTGAACCTGGACTTGAGGAGGCCAAAGGTACGCTCGACCACACGTCTGGTCCTCCCATGTGCCTCATTGTATCGATCGTCTGCTGGGGTGCGAGGATTCCTCAATGGACTGAGCAGCCATGCCCCATTCGGATACGCAGAGTCACCTGGGTGTGAGGGACACAGAGAACCGTTGCTATTCCAACTGGACAGGGGACAGCATCGCACAGCCAGCACGCTACACCACTCCACATACTCACCGACAATACAGGCACGATCCTGTTGCAGATTGGCCATCAGTCGTGGCAAGATGCTGTTGCGCATTATGTGTGCGTCATGGGCCGAGCCTGGAAACTTGGCACACACGTGGGTGATCACCATGTCCGCAAGGCACACCACTTGCACATTCAGGGAGTGCGTGTGCTTCCTGTTGCGGTACAGGTGCTCAGTGGCCTGTGGTGGAACAAGGCCAACATGTGTGCAGTCAATGGCTCCCACGACGTGTGGGATTCTGCCAAGGGCATAGAATGCACCCTTCACTGCCGCCAATTCACGAGCCCTGGGGAATCTGATGTACCTGTTTCGGTACAGCATCATGGCTGCCAGTACATCCCTCAGCACCTTGCTGAACATGGGCTGGGACATCCCTCCTCCACTGCCCACTGTGTGCTGGAATGACCCAGTGGCGAAGAAATGCATGGCGGCCATCACCTTAGCCGTGGGGGTGACAGCAGTCGGATACACCCTGCGGGGACGGAGATGGGGCTCTAACATGGCACACAGTCGATGCAGGGTTGGCCTGTCCAGCCGAAACTTCCTGATAACCTCTGTATCGTCCATGTCCGCCAGCAATTGGTATGGGCGGTCAATGTTCGGTCTCCGCCTGGGTTAAATGGCAGAGGACACATGTCAAAGCAACACGGCACATAGCAATTTCGCATACACATCACTGACATGACTGAGCAAGCACATGAGCCACAGCCCAGCTGTCAAGCTGGGACGGCACGGCCACAATACACTTACACAGGTCTCCCAACAATGGCAATGGCAAGTGAGACATACCACTGCCATGTGCATGCACATGGGGATCTAGGCCCCAATGACTTGCGGGGCGTGCTGATGGGGACTGACTGCATATTCGTCAAGCGGCAACGCCACGGCAACATGAGTGTCTGCTGAGCATGGAACTGCTTCCGAGGCTGGATGAGTATGGCACACGACGACGACGATGTGGGCACGGGCTGAGCGGCCAATACAAGTGGGACCTGTGGCACGAGGGGATATGAGACAGTAGTAGGTGTCAGCACTGCACCCTATGTACAGCACTGTACGGATCACAGCTCCCGAAACATTGACTGGTGTCCACATTGACAGCCCCATGCCAAGACGGCTGTGTGCTTGCAGTCACACGTCACAGGTGAGAGGTTACATTGCACGTGCCAGGTGGCAGACGTACATAGTGGGAGCTGGCATGTGTGTGCATGTGTCTCCTGTTCAGGATCCACCAGATGGGCGCTGACTCTGTACTGACCATTGGACACAGCATGTTCCGTGGAAGGCTTGTGTGTGTGGGATGGTGGCACTGGATGTGCCTCCGTTGGGTGGGGGGCCATGCACAGGGCGGGTACGTCGATGATTGCGCATTGTTGGTCACGGTGGGTGCACCAACTAAGATGTGTTGCCCTGTGTTCAATTCCTATGTCCGCATGATGATGGACTGTGGATGTGGGCAGACTACACATTGGTCGATGTGCTGTCTATATGCATGTGCCTTCACACCAGGCACAGCTGCCCCTGCACATGTGACCCCTGCTGGACTCGCTGCTGGGTCTGTGGAGCTGATGCACCTTCTGCGCGTGGGGCGGACAGCTCTCCTCACTTCCCTCATTGCGCATGTCATGTCTTTGCCGCAGGTGACATGGATCATGGAGGGCCCACATGTACGCGTGGGTAGGCTACACATGATTGTTCACTGGTCGCCACCCCCAGTCAGTGTTTCGAATGGGAAGGTTGTCGTGCTGGTGGTATGTTCGATGTGGCGGATGGGCGGGCCTAGGTGCGGGCTTACATTCCGGACATGGGGGGTAGTTGGATTGGCGACTAGTTGCAGTACACACGGGACACGTCTCTTCCTTTCCACATCTGGGTCATCCCTTGTACTAACTGACAGTGATACAGTCATCTTCGCCCCAGCCCTCATGTCCTCCCCTCGCCCCCCAATATGCATGCTCACCTGCGAGGCTAGCGCTTGCACAGGCAGCCCCAAGCTCGCACCAGAGAGGGCAAGGAGTGTATGTGTGGGTCCAGTTGCACGAGTGGGCTGTCTCAGGGTATGATGTGTGGCGGGACGCCGTCCACCTGCGTGGTGCCCCAAATGGAGACCCGGCCTGCATGGACTATGCATCACAGTCTTCGCCTTCCGGATCCGCCACCTGCGACACCCAGTGGCTGTGGCTGCCCTTGCGGCCAGGCCGCGTCCGTCTGTGGCTGATGGCCCACACATTCACTCTTTGGCCTCTCTGGGGAGGGCTCGGGGGTGGTGGCGCACGCGCTTGCACTTAGTCGCAATGGCATGTGGCGTGGTTGGTATGATGGGCAATGGATGGGATGGTGCGAGCCACCTCCCGTGACGTCAGTGCTGCTCGTGCTGTGGTGCGTCCCCCCTACACTTCCATTTGACTTGTGCCATGCTAGACGTTGAGGTTCTATTGCCTGCGTGATATGACCAGGAGGAGCGCGAGGAGACCTCTCACACACCATGCTCCACTGCCATCCCGTGCCCTGTATCGCCTGTGCGGATTGACTATGTTGGGGTTACACCTGGTCGACTGGGGCTGTGTGTGCCTTGTCAAGGGGCATGGCGGGCGCACAACAGGATCCAGCTTGTCCACAGAGGGTGGGCTGAGGTGCGCCTGGTACCGCTTTGTACGTGTGCCCGGCTGCTGTGCACACACGTGTTCACTCCCCCCGACAGGTGTCCTCTCACAATGCCCAGGGAAGCGGTGGTGTACTGTTCATGACCCCTCCCAACACGGCGTGCTCCAACTTGGCATGTGCGCATCTACCCGTCGCACCCACCCACCTGAGCACTGCGTCCATACGACTTCACACGACACATGTGTGTCTTCCACAGTAGTGCTACTCATTTGCGTTGACATCCAATACCAGTGGACTACATGGTCATGTCACGACTGCCGTGTACTTCACATACTCTCATCCTCTCTCATTCGTACTTGTGAAATGAGTCAGCGGAGACAGTTTTGGTTTCAAACATTATATTGAGTCTTCTGTCCTCTGTGATGCAGTATAGTGGACACTACTGGCAGCGGAATACATGTTGAGGATATACTGAGCATGATTACAAATGGGATAGGGTGTGGGGTTACATGTGATTGGCTGTTGCATGTGGGATGTGGGCTTCAGAGTTACATCTGCTTGGCCAAGGCTGTGCTAATGTACATTTACGTATAGCTGCGGAGCTGCGGACTTTGACACAGACGGTATACATGTAGCCTACCAGACCGCTCGGCATCATGGGCACAGTCCATCTCAGTTCCATGTGACAGGTTTGCTGCGGTTGTTCCTCATGCACGCGTGCATGTGAGATGACATCAGGGCATGTGCTTGCGTGCATGCAGCGGCGTGCCACTTGTTGTTGCACTGTGGTGGTTACTGGACATGTCACAGTCACTGGGGTCGTGTTGTTGTTGTATGCACTTGTCGTCCATGCAAAGGTCCTGGTATGGGATTCCCGGGGCGGGGGTGGGAGGGGTGCAGCACCCACAGACTCCAGGCGACCTATTCATGTCCACTGAGCGGTGTGTGTGTCCATGTGCGCTGGATCCATGTCGTGTCCTGGTTGTTCGTGCAGTTCCGTCCATGTGGGTGCGATACACAGAGCCCATGCCACTGCCTCCCACGATGCATGCGGTGTTCCTGGATGTGATGGGGAACAGTGTGCATGTCCCGGTCATATCCGATGTCATGGCGATGTCGTTGATGGTGTGGTTACAGTTGCCGGTCGTTTGGTATGGCTGTTGTGGTGGTGACTGGCCAGTCCGTGCGGAAGCTGAGCATGGGTGCGGGGTTGGACTTCATAGGTCACTCGGGGAACCTGCGTTGTGGTCCGACGTATTTACAGGTTGTCAGGTATGCGATGCCGTCCAGCAGGGCTTCCATGTCATTGGTGGTGTACATGTTTGCCAGCCAATGAAGCGGATGGTGGCTGTCAAGGTGTTGTTCGTAGGTTGTCCCTTGGAGGACCATGATGGGGCATGCTGGGTGACATTCGATGTAGCTGTTCTCGATGATCCGTCGTGTGGAGGCACAGTGGTTCCATTTCAGTGCGGGTGCGATGTTGGCCACATACGCCATGCCCCCATAGGCAGAGCAGGCCCTGTCGTGTGCGTCCAGAGGGAGGAGTAGTGGTAGCAGGTCCGCCTTCAGACATGCCGGGTTGGAGAGGCATATCTCGACGGGATGCTGGTAGGGACACCTCCGACAGTAGAAGACGGGCATGACGCAGCTGAACAATGTGATGCGGTAAGTCAGTCGGTAACTTACGTTCAGCAGGGACAGGAGATCGCATCCCAATGTATGTATCGTGTTGGTTTTGTACAGCTTGAGCTGTTCGGCGTAGTTGGGTAGGTGTGTTGCGGTTGCCATTTCGCAGCGGTTCGTAGAGGTGGCGTGCTCCGGCTGTGTGTGCAGTCTGCAATGTGCACGCTCCGGGGTTGCTGTGAGCTCTGTGTAGTCGTAGGGAGACAGGACTTGTGTTCTGTTGGCTTGTTTGGAGGACACGGGCCCTCTTCCCACATGCTTCTCAGACAGTTCAAGGTCAGTGCTGTGTGACTCCTTCCAATTAACTTGCATGTGGCCGACATGGGGGAGTGTTTTCTTCTTTCTTCCCCGTCCGTTGTGTGCTTCTGTGATATGCGCTATCTGCCCTGTGGTCGGTCTCCTCGGCATGCCTGTGTTGGTCTATTCTTGGACAATGGCTGTATTCACCGGCTTCTGTCGTAGGGCTGTGGTTTCGGAGTTGGAATGGAAGGTCATTCAGTGCTGTCTGCTCTCCCTTGTGTGGGCGGCAGGCTGCCTTTCCGCTCTGCGTTGGGCCTTGTGTGTGGATGTTATTCTTGGGCCACCTGTTGTCGGTCCCCGTGCTCTTTGGTGTTCCGTTTCATGTGTCTTGTTCATATGTGCAGGGTGGTATGGGTTTTTCAGTGTGGTACTGGCGTTCCTCTTCCCGAAGGGGCCCTGCTTCTCCTAGTTGGTGTTGCCGCCGCTGTGTGCTACGCCATGTTTGTTACACTGGGGTGTGTCCTGCTGTTGCGTGACTTCACTGACATGTGTGCGTCGGTTGTGTGGCGTTGGGTGTTGTCCGTGAATTGGGCGTTGGGGACATGTCTGTGGCAGGCCTGTCACGTGTCATGTGCGTTCGGGGTGGGGCTGATGTGTGTGCTGCTTGGTTGTGTCCCTGTGTCTGTGTGCGACGCATGCATGGCGCTGCGGTTGGCCTCTGCGTTGTGCGCATGTGTGGCGGCGTCATCGGTGCTTTGGGGCCGTGACGGGGTGGTTGGTTCCTAGTCCCAGGTGGTGTGTACACATGTGTTCCGCGATGTTAGGATTTGGCCTGTGTGTCATATGTGGATGCAATGGTGGATGTGTAGTGTGCACGCGCTGGTGGGGGGTTGTCCGCTTTTTCCGCCCTTGCACTGTGTGCGCTGTTTGCGTGCACTTGTTGTGTGTGTGCCTACCTGCGTCTCCGCGGTACGTTGCGTCCTTGGTGGTGCATCAGCAGAAGCATGGGAAGGGCCTGCAGTGCTGGATTCATGCCCGGGGTGCCGCTTCTTCGTTGTCCGTGCTCTGCGTCCGTGTTTCCGCCTCTCTTTCACGTGCGGTGTCTCTTGGCCGTGGGAGCCGTTTGTTTGCGGCATCGTAATTTATGCGCCGGGCGGGACGTGTTTCGTCGGACGGTGTGTGTCAGTTGGGCTGCGCCGCTACGTGTGCGGGCGCACTTTGATGGCGGACGGTGTTGCTGGCTTGCCGGCGGTGTTTGGCCTGCTTTTCGCATCGTAATTGGGCGGGCGTGTGGACTGCTGCGTGCCGGCGGTAACTGGTGGTTTTTGCATCCGCCAGCACGGCGGTTGTGCTTCCGCCCGCCATCGTAATGGGCCCCTAATACACAGTTCTTTTATTAAAAAAAACGCGTCTCTGTCTCCAACGTAAACTCGATTAAAATGAATCTGCAAAAAAGATTAAAAGCATACCCACCCACACAAATACACCCAAATACATTTATTAAATACAATAAAATGAATTTATAGCAACAAAACAACACATATTTACTGATATTAATGTCCGTCTACACTACACCTCAAACAGTAACTCACGTCATCTCACTAAAATATAACTAACAACTACAGCACACCAAAAACGTAATAACCTAACTATAAATACAATATATAAGTCCTAACTACACTAAAACATAAGTATTAACTTAGAAAAATAAGTAAAATTTCCCTTACCTTGCTCGACGCGACGCAGCTTCCAACCGCGAGCTTCTCCGACCCTCAATGACCCAAAATAACAGTACGCGGTTACAAAATAGTCCCTGTAAACTTAAAATGGCTGCCTAAATAAAGTTTAAAAAAGGAATAATGTAAAAAAAAATCATTATAGCAAAGTATAAATTTCACATATATTTTTCTTATGTTGTACACAATTTTCTGTATATTTAAAAATTACTATATAATGTATTATACTTTGTAAAGTTATAATAATAATTAATATAAAAATATATTTATTATTATTATAATTATATATGTTTTTTTATAATGATAAAAATTATAAAAAATACATATTAATTATGTGAAATTGTTAAATAAAACTTACCTGTTTAAAAATAAATTTTCATTAATTACAACAATGTGATAATTAATATTATTAATATTTTATATACTAATAATATTAATTAAAAATATATTTACATGTAATAAAGTGCTAATTATTTGTAAATGATAAACAATATTTACTACAACATTATAATGTTACAATATTAAATAATAAATAAACATACAATGCTTTACTTTCTGTATATATATACCAAAAATGGTTATATAATTTGTATACATATATTACAATGTTACAAATGTTGTAAAATAATGACATAACATTTTTTTTCCCTTAAAAAATTCTATTAACGAATAAATGTATGTAAAATAATTTATGTTCCTTCAATAAAAATTTACAAATTTTATGTATATTTAATAATGTCTATTGCATTGTATAAATAAATAAAAAAATTGTTTCTCTTTCTATCTACTTATACAAAAATAAAAAAAATTGAAAATAAAAAAGTCTAATTTATTTTTATATGTATATCTTATAATTAAATATTTTACTTAAATATATTAATTTGATAAATGTACCTTTTTAATTAACATTTGTTTTTTTACTAGAAAATTATAAACTATACATCACTTACACAAGACAAATTCATTTTCACTACACATAATAAAATACATTTATATTCCTTCACATATAAAAACACATACAGTAAGTTTCCTACAACTCTTTATATAAAATAAATAAATACACATCAAATAACATATTTGTTATATAAATATTTAATATTAATTATAAATAATTATAAAAATATATTTCTACATAAACAAACATCACCAACTATTCCCAATACATTTAAACAATATTCATTAAATTTGGTAAACTTAAACAATATATAATTTACTCTTCCCACTACACTTAAAATTTAGTAATAAAACATACAAAACATTAACCATATATAATTTACTATTCCCAATACAGCATACATTAAATAATAAAAACTACTTTACATTGAACAAATTAAAATTACTATTCCCACTGCACTAATTAGTAATTCAGAGAAGTTGCTGCACACTAAACATATAACAATTACTATTCCCACTGCAGTAAGTATTAATTCAGGGAAGATGCTGGACACTAAGGGGCCCATTACGATGGCGGACGGAAGCACAACCGCCGTGCTGGCGGATGCAAAAACCACCAGTTACCGCCGGCACACAGCAGTCCACACGCCCGCCCAATTACGATGCGAAAAGCAGGCCAAACACCGCCGGCAAGCCAGCAACACCGTCCGCCATCAAAGTGCGCCCGTACACGTAGCGGCGCAGCCTAACTGACACACACCGTCCGACGAAACACGTCCCGCCCGGCGCATAAATTACGATGCCGCAAACAAACGGCTCCCACGGCCAAGAGATACCGTACGACAAACCGAAGCGGTAACACGGACGCCGAGCACGGACAACGAAAAGCGGCTCCCCCGAGCATGAATCCAGCACTGCAGGCCGTCCCCATGCTCCTGCTGATGCACCACCAAGGACGCAACGTACCGCGGAGACGCAGGTAGGCACACACACAACAAGTGCACGCAAACAGCGCACACAGTGCAAGGGCGGAAAAAGCGGACAACCCCCCACCAGCGCGTGTACACAACACATCCACCATCGCATCCACATATGACACACAGGCCAAATCGTAACATCGCAGAACACATGTGTACACACCACCTGGGACTAGGAACCAACCACCCCGTCACGGCCCCAAAGCGCCGATGACGCCGCCACACATGCGCACAACGCAGAGGCCAACCGCAGCGCCATGCATGCGTCGCACACAGACACAGGGACACAACCAAGCAGCACACACATCAGCCCCACCCCGAACGCACATGACACGTGACAGGCCTGCCACAGACATGTCCCCAACGCCCAATTCACGGACAACACCCAACGCTCACACAACCGACGCACACATGTCAGTGAAGTCACGCAACAGCAGGACACACCCCAGTGTAACAAACATGGCGTAGCACACAGCGGCGGCAACACCAACTAGGAGAAGCAGGGCCCCTTCGGGAAGAGGAACGCCAGTACCACACAGAAACACCCATACCACCCTGCACATATGAACAAGACATATAAAACGGAACACCAAAGAGCCCGGGGACCGACAACAGGTGGCCCAAGAATAACATCCACACACAAGGCCCAACGCAGAGCGGAAAGGCAGCCTGCCGCCCACACAAGGGAGAGCAGACAGCACTGAATGACCTTCCATTCCAACTCCGAAACCACAGCCCTACGACAGAAGCCGGTGAATACAGCCATTGTCCAAGAATAGACCAACACAGGCATGCCGAGGAGACCGACCACACGGCAGATAGCGCATATCACAGAAGCACACAACGGACGGGGAAGAAAGAAGAAAACACTCCCCCATGTCGGCCACATGCAAGTTAATTGGAAGGAGTCACACAGCACTGACCTTGAACTGTCTGAGAAGCATGTGGGAAGAGGGCCCGTGTCCTCCAAACAAGCCAACAGAACACAAGTCCTGTCTCCCTACGACTACACAGAGCTCACAGCAACCCCGGAGCGTGCACATTGCAGACTGCACACACAGCCGGAGCACGCCACCTCAACGAACCGCTGCGAAATGGCAACCGCAACACACCTACCCAACTACGCCGAACAGCTCAAGCTGTACAAAACCAACCTGTGCCATACATTGGGATGCGATCTCCTGTCCCTGCTGAACGTAAGTTACCGACTGACTTACCGCATCACATTGTTCAGCTGCGTCATGCCCGTCTTCTACTGTCGGAGGTGTCCCTACCAGCATCCCGTCGAGATATGCCTCTCCAACCCGGCATGTCTGAAGGCGGACCTGCTACCACTACTCCTCCCTCTGGACGCACACGACAGGGCCTGCTCTGCCTATGGGGGCATGGCGTATGTGGCCAACATCGCACCCGCACTGAAATGGGACCACTGTGCCTCCACACGACGGATCATCGATAACAGCTACATCGAATGTCACCCAGCATGCCCCATCATGGTCCTCCAAGGGACAACCTACGAACAACACCTTGACAGCCACCATCCGCTTCATTGGCTGGCAAACATGTACACCACCAATGACATGGAAGCCCTGCTGGACGGCATCGCATACCTGACAACCTGTAAATACGTCGGACCACAACGCAGGTTCCCCGAGTGACCTATGATGTCCAACCCCGCACCCATGCTTAGCTTCCGCACGGACTGGCCAGTCACCACCACAACAGCCATACCAAACGACCGGCAACTGTAACCACACCATCAACGACATCGCCATGACATCGGATATGACCGGGACATGCACACTGTTCCCCATCACATCCAGGAACACCGCATGCATCGTGGGAGGCAGTGGCATGGGCTCTGTGTATCGCACCCACATGGACGGAACTGCACGAACAACCAGGACACGACATGGATCCAGCGCCCATGGACACACACACCGCTCAGTGGACATGAATAGGTCGCCTGGAGTCTGTGGGTGCTGCACCCCTCCCACCCCCGCCCCGGGAATCCCATACCAGGACCTTTGCATGGACGACAAGTGCATACAACAACAACACGACCCCAGTGACTGTGACATGTCCAGTAACCACCACAGTGCAACAACAAGTGGCACGCCGCTGCATGCACGCAAGCACATGCCCTGATGTCATCTCACATGCACGCGTGCATGAGGAACAACCGCAGCAAACCTGTCACATGGAACTGAGATGGACTGTGCCCATGATGCCAAGCGGTCTGGTAGGCTACATGTATACCGTCTGTGTCAAAGTCCGCAGCTCCGCAGCTATACGTAAATGTACATTAGCACAGCCTTGGCCAAGCAGATGTCACTCTGAAGCCCACATCCCACATGCAACAGCCAATCACATGTAACCCCACTCCCTATCCCATTTGCAATCATGCTCAGTATATCCTCAACATGTATTCCGCTGCCAGTAGTGTCCACTATACTGCATCACAGAGGACAGAAGACTCAATATAATGTTTGAAACCAAAACTGTCTCCGCTGACTCATTTCACAAGTACGAATGAGAGAGGATGAGAGTATGTGAAGTACACGGCAGTCGTGACATGACCATGTAGTCCACTGGTATTGGATGTCAACGCAAATGAGTAGCACTACTGTGGAAGACACACATGTGTCGTGTGAAGTCGTATGGACGCAGTGCTCAGGTGGGTGGGTGCGACGGGTAGATGCGCACATGCCAAGTTGGAGCACGCCGTGTTGGGAGGGGTCATGAACAGTACACCACCGCTTCCCTGGGCATTGTGAGAGGACACCTGTCGGGGGGAGTGAACACGTGTGTGCATAGCAGCCGGGCACACGTACAAAGCGGTACCAGGCGCACCTCAGCCCACCCTCTGTGGACAAGCTGGATCCTGTTGTGCGCCCGCCATGCCCCTGACAAGGCACACACAGCCCCAGTCGACCAGGTGTAACCCCAACATAGTCAATCCGCACAGGCGATACAGGGCACGGGATGGCAGTGGAGCATGGTGTGTGAGAGGTCTCCTCGCGCTCCTCCTGGTCATATCACGCAGGCAATAGAACCTCAACGTCTAGCATGGCACAAGTCAGATGGAAGTGTAGGGGACGCACCACAGCACGAGCAGCACTGACGTCACGGGAGGTGGCTCGCACCATCCCATCCATTGCCCATCATACCAACCACGCCACATGCCATTGCGACTAAGTGCAAGCGCGTGCGCCACCACCCCCGAGCCCTCCCCAGAGAGGCCAAAGAGTGAATGTGTGGGCCATCAGCCACAGACGGACGCGGCCTGGCCGCAAGGGCAGCCACAGCCACTGGGTGTCGCAGGTGGCGGATCCGGAAGGCGAAGACTGTGATGCATAGTCCATGCAGGCCGGGTCTCCATTTGGGGCACCACGCAGGTGGACGGCGTCCCGCCACACATCATACCCTGAGACAGCCCACTCGTGCAACTGGACCCACACATACACTCCTTGCCCTCTCTGGTGCGAGCTTGGGGCTGCCTGTGCAAGCGCTAGCCTCGCAGGTGAGCATGCATATTGGGGGAGCGAGGGGAGGACATGAGGGCTGGGGCGAAGATGACTGTATCACTGTCAGTTAGTACAAGGGATGACCCAGATGTGGAAAGGAAGAGACGTGTCCCGTGTGTACTGCAACTAGTCGCCAATCCAACTACCCCCCATGTCCGGAATGTAAGCCCGCACCTAGGCCCGCCCATCCGCCACATCGAACATACCACCAGCACGACAACCTTCCCATTCGAAACACTGACTGGGGGTGGCGACCAGTGTACAATCATGTGTAGCCTACCCACGCGTACATGTGGGCCCTCCATGATCCATGTCACCTGCGGCAAAGTCATGACATGCGCAATGAGGGAAGTGAGGAGAGCTGTCCGCCCCACGCGCAGAAGGTGCATCAGCTCCACAGACCCAGCAGCGAGTCCAGCAGGGGTCACATGTGCAGGGGCAGCTGTGCCTGGTGTGAAGGCACATGCATATAGACAGCACATCGACCAATGTGTAGTCTGCCCACATCTACAGTCCATCATCATGCGGACATAGGAATTGAACACAGGGCAACACATCTTAGTTGGTGCACCCACCGTGACCAACAATGCGCAATCATCGACGTACCCGCCCTGTGCATGGCCCCCCACCCAACGGAGGCACATCCAGTGCCACCATCCCACACACACAAGCCTTCCACGGAACATGCTGTGTCCAATGGTCAGTACAGAGTCAGCGCCCATGTGGTGGATCCTGAACAGGAGACACATGCACACACATGCCAGCTCCCACTGTGTACGTCTGCCACCTGGCACGTGCAATGTAACCTCTCACCTGTGACGTGTGACTGCAAGCACACAGCCGTCTTGGCATGGGGCTGTCAATGTGGACACCTGTCAATGTTTCGGGAGGTGTGATCCGTACAGTGCTGTACATAGGGTGCAGTGCTGACACCTACCACTGTCTCATATCCCCTCGTGCCACAGGTCCCACTTGTTTTGGCCGCTCAGCCTGTGCCCACATCGTCGTCGTCGTGTGCCATACTCATCCAGCCGCGGAAGCAGTTCCATGCTCAGCAGACATTCATGTTGCCGTGGCGTTGCCGCTTGACGGATATGCAGTCAGTCCCCATCAGCACGCCCCGCAAGTCATTGGGGCCTAGATCCCCATGTGCATGCACATGGCAGTGGTTTGTATCACTAGCCATTGCCATTGGTGGGAGACCTGTGTAAGTGTATTGTGGCCGTGCCGTCCCAGCTTGACAGCTGGGCTGTGGCTCATGTGCTTGCTCAGTCATGTCAGTGATGTGTATGCGAAATTGCTATGTGTCGTGTTGCTTTGACATGTGTCCTCTGCCATTGTCCCTAGGCGGAGACCGAACATTGACCGCCCATACCAATTGCTGGCAGACATGGAGGATACGGAGGTCATTAGGAAGTTTCGGCTGGACAGGCCAACCCTGCATCGACTGTGTGCCATGTTAGAACCCCATCTCCGTCCCCGCAGGGTGTATCCGACTGCTGTCACCCCCACGGCTAAGGTGATGGCCGCCATGCATTTCTTCGCCACTGGGTCATTCCAGCACACAGTGGGCAGTGGAGGAGGGATGTCCCAGCCCATGTTCAGCAAGGTGCTGAGGGATGTACTGGCAGCCATGATGCTGTACCGGAACAGGTACATCCGCTTCCCCAGGGCTCGTGAATTGGCGGCAGTGAAGGGTGCATTCTATGCCCTTGGCAGAATCCCACACGTCGTTGGAGCCATTGACTGCACACATGTCGGCCTTGTTCCACCACAGGCCACTGAGCACCTGTACCGCAACAGGAAGCACACGCACTCCCTGAATGTGCAAGTGGTGTGCCTTGCGGACATGGTGATCACCCACGTGTGTGCAAAGTTCCCAGGCTCGGCCCATGACGCACACATAATGCGCAACAGCATCTTGCCACGACTGATGTCCAATATGCAACAGGATCGTGCCTGTATTGTCGGTGAGTATGTGGAGTGGTGTAGCGTGCTGGCTGTGCGATGCTGTCCCCTGTCCAGTTGGATTAGCAACGGTTCTCTGTGTCCCTCACACCCAGGTGACTCTGCGTATCCGAATGGGGCATGGCTGCTCAGTCCATTGAGGAATCCTCGCACCCCAGCAGACGATCGCTACAATGAGGCACATGGGAGGACCAGACGTGTGGTCGAGCGTACCTTTGGCCTCCTCAAGTCCAGGTTCAGGTGCCTGGACCGCACCGGGGGTGCGCTGGCGTACTCCCCACAGAAGGTGTGCCGGATAGTGGTGGCGTGCTGCATGCTGCACAATCTGGCCATTCGGAAGCAGATCCCCCTCATCGTGGATGACGGAGACCAACCAGGGCCCCAGCCCGCAGACCAGGACAGCTCGAGTGAGGAGGACAGCGGAGAGGAGGAAGCTGGTAATGTGCGGCAGCAGCTCATCGCCCGCTCCTTCACTTGACGGTGAGTGTCCATGTACGACGGCTGATGTGGCTGTATCTGTGCAGGTGTGTGTGTGTTGTGTCAGGGTGGCCGTTTGTTCACTGCGTGCTGTGTGTCAACGCTCCATGGCCAGGGTAGTATGCCACTGTTGGTGGCTGTGGCATTGTGCCCTATAGCTCTGTGTGATGTGTGTACATTGCTTGTAGTTGTTGACATGTACTGTGTGATGGGTGTGTGACACACTCATTGAATGTGCTCCTGTTCTGTCTCCCACCCCTAGGTCCCTACAGGCCCTCCGGATTCAAATGCCATGCCACGCATCAGGTGCCTTTCCGCCCAAGGTGGCCGTTGTATTCCGTACAAATAAGACACAGGGCACAAACAGCAGTTAGTGAAAAAGGTGCATTTATTACAAACTGTGACATGTGATTGTGTGTAAGATGATGACAAAAGTGGTGCGTGCAGTGACAATGAGCTGTCGGTCATGGCTGCGTGATGATCAGGGTGTACCCACTGGTTCTATGTCCATAGTCCAACACACACATGCCATCCAGATGGCTGTGTGGAGTGGGATCGTAGTCCAAGTCAATGCAGTGGCTGGTCAAGGAAGGCTGGCGGAAGGCTGGCTGGCTGCCTCACTTGCGACTGGAGCGTGCGAAGTCCTCCCGGGAGATCTGTTTCCTCTTCGGACGGCCCCTTCCACGTTTGCGAGGGGGGTGCCTGCTTGCGACATGCTGGTGGTTGAGGTGTGATCACTGGCTGTGGACGCAGGGGAACTGGACACTGCTGCTCCACCCTGCGCCCCGGCAGGTGGTGGCGGAGGGGGAGCTGCTGTCCCTGGCTGTGACCTCACCGCCACCACCAGCTGTCCCATGAGGTCCACGATTTGGCCCATACGGGCGTCCATGGACCTCAACACCCCCAGCACCTCACGCGTGTCTGAGGCAGACCGGACCCATTGTCCTTGGGCCTCTTCATAGGCCCCAAGGACTCTGGCCATGTGAGGCAGGGCATGGCTCCCAGGGGAGGCTGGCGTTTCCCTGACCCTGCTCCTCCTACCAGTCCTGCTGCCACCGGCCTGCCCACTAGCCACATTGCTCACCACGGTCCTCGCTGTGGCTCCCAGGGTGGATCCAGTCGTCCGGGCCACCACCTGCGCTGGGGCTGGTGCCAGCGGAGACGTGGCGGTGGTGGCGGCGGTGGTGGTCGGTGCGGCGATGGTGGCGGTTGCGGCAGTGGTAGTGGCCACAATGACCGTGGGTGTGGCCGCAACGACAGTGGCAGCAGGGGGCTGTGAATGTTCAGCAGCCCTGGATGATGGGTTGGTGGGTAGGAGGGGTCCTGGGGAGCGGCTGGGCCCTGCCACACCAGATGGGCCTGCTTGGTTGTCCGTGTCCGAAGAGGAGGACAGATCCTCCAGATCCGTGTGTCCTCGTTGGGGGCTTGTAGGCTGGCTGTGCTGGCTGCTGGCTCCATCCCCAGCATCCAGCAGTTCGTCACCTGTGGAGAGAATGAGATTAGTTATTGTGTTGCACCTGGCGAAGTATGTATTTGTCGTCTGACATTGACAGTTCGTGCAATCTCGTACATGGGTTTCCCGGAGGTGTGTGTGTGGCTGTAGCATCTGTAGTTGTGTGTGCTTGGCAATGGGACTGTGTGCTGTGCACATGTGGCATGGGACGGATTGGCCATGCCGATGGGTGTGTTGCTGTGCCCCTACTTATTGTGACTCTGGTGTATGTGGGCTCCTGGCCCATCCTGGGTCTGGTTTGTACTTTGCTTTTGGGGTTCAAATGGAACGCTTAGGAACGCATATGGCAACATGGGGGCCATGCCCCAGATTCGCATTTGGGAGGGAATATGCTTTTGGGGTTCAAATGGAACGCTTAGGAACGCATATGGCAACATGGGGGCCATGCCCCAGATTCGCATTTGGGAGGGAATATGCTTTTGGGGTTCAAATGGAACGCTTAGGAACGCATATGGCAACATGGGGGCCATGCCCCAGATTCGCATTTGGGAGGGAATATGCTTTTGGGGTTCAAATGGAACGCTTAGGAACGCATATGGCAACATGGGGGCCATGCCCCGGATTCGCATTTGGGAGGGAATATGCTTTTGGGGTACATGCTGTGAGCCATGGGTGCCGAACGTGACATGTGTTGTGGCAGCATGACAGTGCATGGTTTGAGGTGTGTGCATGCTTGACATGGCCTGCATATTTGCTGTCTGTTGTGATTACTGGACATGGCATTGGACGCATCGTTATGAGTGAGTGATGGTTGTGTGCCAGCCAACGTATTGCAGTTGTCCCATCTCCTTGGTGTGCGTGCTGCCCTGTGCCATGTGCATCACTGCAGTGCTCGGGGGGGTGTGGCCCATGTTGTGTGTTGTTGCTCACAGTGTGTCGTGCACTTCATTGACTTCTGGCACATGGTTGGTAATGGGCATGTATCTTAGCGTGACTGCTGTATGTGTGGCAGCTGTGCGGATGACATGCCTTTCATGAGACTGGGGCTGACGGATGGGATGGATGGTATGTTGTTTGTGCATGGTGTGTCTGTGTGTTTGATGGGTTCAGTGGTGTTCGTGTGCATTTATGTTGTTCCGCTCTGTTGCGTCTAGTGTTGTTTGTCTTACATAGGCGTAGTTGTGGGGTGTGTGGTTGACAGGCAGTTGGGGCTACATGGACAGGACTTCAATGGTGTTTCGGTTGTGTGTGATGAGTTGCACAGTGGCTGCCGTGTGGTACTATATTCAGTGTGGCTTGTGCATGCAGACGTGGCTCCTTGGGTGTTGCTATGTCTGTGATGGGTCATGTGGGGTGTGAGTCTGTTGTTCATGTCCGTGTGCACATTGTTCACTTGTTCGTGACGGTGGGCGGTGCTGCGTGTTCGTCTGCTACGTGACATGTCCCATGTGTTGGTCGTGTTACGGTCCTCATGCCTCCAGTAATCCAGCCCTGTCCAGTTTCCCACCTGCAAGTTGTTCGTGCGTGCACTGTACTGGATGCCACATGGCTCTAAGCGGGGGTGCTCCATGTTGCAGGTCTGTGGGGGTGGGAGGGTGTTGTGGGTCGTGGGGGTGGCTGGATACCCACTGACACCGATTGCTGTGGACCGTGATGTCTGCCTTTCGGCTGTCGTTGTGCACTGCGGTGGCTGACACGTGGGTGTGGGGTGTGGGGGATGCTCCTCCTTGCTGTGCTGTGGGACTGGGGCCTGGTGTGTGTTGTACTTGGGCTGTCCACCGTCCCACCCACTGCACTTTGTGTTCCTGCCACTTACCTGTTACTTGTCGGTTGGTGCAGCTGTGGCGGACACATGGGTGTGGTGGGTGCTCGTTGTGGCGCTTCTGGCATATTTGGGGACCTGTTGGTGGTTACGTGGCTGGCTTAGTGTACACATGTCCCCACGCATCTTGCAGTTGTTCGGTTTGGGCTGTGTGTGGTGGTGTCTGTTGCATGTGTGTGTGATGTGTTGTGTATTGTGTGCTGGACATGGGGGTGTTTGTCCCTGGGAGCTGTGGCATGGTGGTAGTGCATGTGAGTACATAGCGGTGTGCTGGTATACATTAGTTTGTACTTACCAGCCTCCACTCCCCCTGCTAATCCGGCGAGGATCTCCGGATGGATTACGACTCGCACCTTCTCCTCCCACGCTTTGAAGGTCTTAAAGAGCGCGGGATTCCCTCCGCCAGTGACGGCAGCCAGCTCTCTGTTTTTGCCCTCCTTCTTCTTGACCAGGCTCTTTACGTCATTCCAACGTTTGTTAATCTCGACTCTGTTCCTGGGCAGGGTCCCGACTGCATTGACCTGGTCTACGATCCGGTTCCACATTCTGTTTCTGGTGGCTAGTGGTGTGTGCTGGACCATGTTCCCATAGATTTGTGGGTACACCTTGATGATCTCGTCGACCATGACCGTCAGCTCCATGGGCGTGAACTTGGGCATCCTTTGTGGTGCCATGGTGTTTGTGGTGCTGGTGCGGTGTGTGTTGTGTAATGTGCAGGGGGTTTGTGGTGCCGGTGTTTGGTGGTGGTGGTGGTGGTGTTTGGTGGTGGTGGTGGTGGTGGTAGTGGTTGTGATGTGTGCGTTTCTGTGGTGTGCTGCTGTCCTTGCTGTGTCACTGTGTCCTCTCCTCTCCTCTCTGGTTTGCAATGTAGCAAGGGGTTGTGGTCTGTGGGAGTGCTGCTTTTGTACTCACCTATGTGGGTGTGTCCTCATGGTCTGTTGTTTTCAGGTGTGTTGTGTCTGGGGTTCTGGCCTTTGTATTTTTTGTTTGACCGGGGGGTGTTTTCGGGATATGTACTGTGCTTGTGTATTTGTGCGTGCCTTGCTGTGTGGACTTGTTGGCCATGTTGTGTGCTATTGGTTTTGTGTGCGGATGGTTTCTGTGCAGGTACGTGGGCGCCATGGCTTCTGCCGTGTCGATTCTCATCGGCGTTGTTTGCGCTGGCGGGCGGTATATTTGTGGTTTTTCCGCGCTCATGTCGGTGCGATCGTAATTTCACGTGCGGTGTGTCGGCCGTGAGGGCGGGCGGTTTTGTGTTGTCGTGCGTGTTTCCGTCCGTGGCGGGCGGTTTGTCTCCGACTCGGACGTTGGCGGGCGGTATTTTGTGTGCTTTTTCCGCCGATGGCGGTATTCGGTTTGTGTAATCGTAATGGCGTGGTCGGTGTTCAGGCGGTGTGTGCGGGCGGATTTTTGCCGCTTCCATGCCTGGCGGAATTATTTACGCCGGGTATCGTAATGTGCCCCTAAACATATAAAATTACTATTCCCACTCCAATAAAAATTAAATCAGGGAAGGTGCTGGACACTAAACATATAAAATTACTATTCCCACTCCAATAAAAATTTAAGTCAGGGAAGGTGCTGGACATTAAACATATATAAATTACTATTCCCACTTCTCTCAGTATTAACTCAGGGAAGGTGCTGGACATTAAACATATATAAATTACTATTCCCACTCCAGTGAGTATTAAGTCAGGGAAATTGCTGGACACTAAACATATAAAATTACTATTCCCACTTCAGTCAAAATTAAGTCAGGGAAGGTGCTGGACATTAAACATATATAAATTACT
>CAWUFW010025530.1:0-43618 GCA_963921515.1 Calotriton arnoldi
GAGATGGATCAACAGGCACTTCCGGAGCTGATGCCTTGTTGCGCCCGAGCCGACTTCCCCTGACTTTCTGTTGTGTTGTATCCCCTCCATTTTGTCCTGGAGGTTAATGGGTCTGTGTCCCGATCCCCCATCTTGACGGACTCAACCAGCTACAAAGTCCGCTCCACGTTGCCGGTCCTCGTCTTGGTGTTGCCTGCCTTTACATAACATCAATATGACCACCCCCGTCGGGACTACCCCCCCCCCACGATGAGGATGGCTTCAGTTAGACTCCCGATCCACTCCTTCCTTGTTGCCCCTTCCACTATCATTGGTGCTCGGGCACAGATAGCGGGTCTGGCACTGGACGATTAAATTCCGTGACCCACTTCGGACTATTGGGCGCGTGGACTTTGATTTTGTGGGTCCCTTGATTTTCGTTCATCCATTGTTGTTTGCCTGACTTTGTCTGTTTTTTGTTTCCTGCACCCTGTCTCAATCCCCCTCCCCCTACCCACCCTCTACGCTCCAAGTGACTCGCTCTGTTTTATTTTATGCTATGGTAACTTATGTAACTTTGTACAACCATTTCTCATGTAAAGCGCTCTGATACCTCCGGGTCTAGCCAGTGCTATATAAAACTCTTCAAATAAAAAATAAATAACAGGCACACAGGTAACAACGGACACTAACATTGCTGCGGCATCTGATGCTGAAGGCGATGCTTCTCATCTCTGTGCAATTAACCTTCTGAACGAGGTGTTCCAAATGTCGCCAACATCGGTAGACGATATTTTGGCTACAGAAATAGATGATTTCATGTTTACACCAGACCCATACACTGACTTTGATTCGGCTCACAGTGTACCAGGGACGCAATGAATTTGCCCTTCACATTTTCAAAACTTGGTACTCTTCCTAAAATTGAACTTTTTCTTTTTCATTATTTTTTGAAAATACATGGCAACTCAATCTGCTTACAGTAGAACTATTCATATAAAACGGAATTCTTTGAATACTTCCAGGAACACAATGTCACCTTATTTGACTAAAATTTCATTTGACTAAAAATTTCATTTAGTACCATGATATGCAATGGCTTTGATTTTTTAAAAACTTGTCAACCATTTCATCATATGTATATATTCCTGTTTATTCATTCATGTTGCATTTATGTCTAAATATATGCTTAGAATGAAAAAAATGCTTTAAAATGTACAGTACCTATTGCATTACATGTTTTAACAACAGTTCTTTTAAAAACTTCTTTTAATATGCTTTTAGAAATGTTTTTAGCAAATATGTGGTACTCAAGTTTAATGTTTAGCATTTAGTATTATCGTTCATTCGAAAGTGGAGTGGGTGTTGTATTCCGCTTTAGGTGTCCGTATATAGGTTTTCCTGAAACATGTCCTTATATAGGCACAATTCGCATTGCCCTTATATAGGCATAAGATCCCAGTCCTTATTTAGGCATTAGCCATGCACTCCAAATACAGGCATGGTCACCGACATCCATCCACCCTAACGTCACAACGAGTTCTTAGAAACCAAACCCTAAGCCCAGCACAGGATTATTGATTTCTCCAAGAACTCATCTATTATGCATGAACCGCTATTCCTTAAGGGTTCATTCCTGACGTCTTCCTCTGTCCGACTTCCTGTCAATGCTAACATTCCAAGGCACCTACCAGGTATAAATATACCTTCCCTTGCCCAAGCACGTTAGAGGAGACCTCGACTTCAGAGGAGCCCGTATCCCGGCCTGACGCACTGAGAAGAGACGCTGTCATCCCTGCTCGCAGAGAATCCAGCTTCCAGTGTTCTGACTCCCTTCGCGGGGTGTTAGAATTCAAGATCCGGAAGGAGATTCCCACCTCTCTCATTCTCAAGGTATGGAGCTGACTAGAACCTAGAGGGACTCTTGACATACCAGACTCTTAGTATACCATACTACAGAATACTTCACCTACTTCTTACCTTGCCCTACACCTAGACTAGGTTAGGTACACTGGGGTATAACTAGCTTAGAGAAGCATCATATGAGTACTCGCATTTTTAGCTCATGTTATTTATGTATGTGAATATATGTATCATAGCTAAAAGATAATGCTAGCGCAGTATTATTTCTTTCTACTGCTTACGCTGTACATTATATATCTTGCATACTGTCTTGTGATCATAACAGCTCATATCTCTTACACGAGAAACAAGACTGTTCAATAAATCCTTTTATTGAAACGCCTGTCTATTCTTTCTGTGTAACTCTGAAGAAACTAAGCATGCACGATTAGCTGAGTGAAACTGTTATCTATTGTTTCCACGATTCTGAGAGTGTTCCGATTCTAAAGGGAAACAAAGTTGTCATGTTTATGCGGTTGCCAGAAACTACTCCTTCTTGTTTACAAGGAGTTTCTAGTGGCCTCTGAGTTAGCTGGCACAAAGTAATTAAGTTTAATATACTCGATAGGGACATACTGACCTCAATCCTATGTCTAACCTATAGGGTATATTATTCCAATGCGCAGAGCCTATTAGGGAAATAGGAACTACACTACAAAACCTTAGAAATTCACTGAAAAAAACACAGGTTTCAGGGACGTTATAGTTAGTTGGACATTTCACTCGTACAAAACCAGAGAAATTCGGCCGTTATAGTTAGTTCAGCTAACTATAACTCGCGCCACCGCAATGCACTGCTGATGACGTCACATATTACATCATTCATGACATGGTCAGTTCCTTTTCAATCCTCTCATCTAAATATGGAAACCAAACTAAGTCTCTGGGAGCTCTTTTGGTGACAACAATACCACGATGTCCTTCGTGAGCTACTTCAATTATTTTCTGTCACAGACCCTTAGGAATCAGGATTCTCGACCCTGGCGGTTTAACTCCTTCCTGAGATATGGACAGTTCATCTTTTGTATATCACTGGTGAGAGGTCGAGTGTGTTGGTTCCTTGACTGATATGTAATTATATGTTTCAGCTTCAGCATGGCAGTGATGATCTGGGCTAGCGATATAGCAGCTGGTGTATTCAATTTTACAATGAAGTTAATGTAGGCTTTAGCCATCTTGGATGGAGTACCCTGACTTTGTATAGGCACTCTGGAAAAGTAGTCATCAGGGTTTTGATCCTTCCCTGGATGATGTACAGTGGTATAATTGTACTTGTATAATCGTAGTCCCCACCGTTCAATCGAGGCGGCATCTTGGCTTTTGGATTACCAAATATTGTCAGTAAAGTTTGATGATCAGTTACCAGCGTAAAAGACTTTCCGTATAGGAATACATGGAAATGTTCACAAGCCCATACCACCGCTAAACTTTCTTTCTCAGGTTGTGAGTAAGCGCGTTCTGTCTGGGACAAAATTCTCCTGCCATATGCCACAATATGCCTTCAACCATGGGGGTATCCACTGTGTTGTGCAAGGATAGCGCCTAACCTGACTAGGTTAGCATCAATAACAACCACTGCATGAAGCTTTGGATTGAAGTAGGCCATTTCAGCAGCAGTTTCAATGGCTCATTTGATTTTCTTGATACCCTTTCTTGTGATCACTTAAATGAAACATTTTCCTTTGTTAACTCTCGTAATAGAGCTCTTATAGTAGGAAAGTCTTGTATGTAGCTTGAGAGAGTACCTGGCCATGCCAAGAGTTTCTCTCAGCATTTGTTATCTGAATGAATCTGATAAGCATCCCTCAATAGCTCTAAGACGTATAGCTTTTTCATCATTAAATTAATTGAACTTTCAGTGTTTGATGAGTGTATCGAGTCTCTCCACATATTCATCAATGATTTCACCAACTTTTTGGCGTTCTTGACTGAATATGTATCTTTCGTAATAAAGGTTTGGTATTAGATTAAACTTGAGATTCAGTGTTTCTTTGCTATGACGGTATGTGAGTTCTTCATCAGTTTGCAACATTTTATTTATGACTTCCTTCACACCATCACCTGCAAGATTTTTGACATACTTGATAATAATTTTGTTATCAGTCTTTTCAAGCGCATCAATGAAATCGTCAAATGTCTCTATCCACACAGCCCATCTATCACCAATATTTTGCTTGTTGGCTCTATCAAAAGGTGGTGGTGGTTTCAGGAACACAACAGCATTGTAGACCAGTGTGGAACTTAATGACAGCGCTGGTGGATCACTGCGACTTAGTTTAGACAACTTATCTGTGAGACCTTGTGACGTGTTGGCCTCTGACTCATCTTTCATTTTTTTTAACAGATTTTATTGGGGTATGTATCTTGAAGAGTAACTGCCCATGTCAAGAAATAGATGTATCATAGAAACATCATTTGTGGGGATCAGCATTTGACAGTGCTTGGACTTTTTCAGAATAAGGTGTCATACCCCCATCTGAAAACATATAACCAAAGAACTTTAACTTTGTCTTGTGGAACTCATTCTTGTCTGCATTAAAAGTCAGTAAGTAAGTGAGAGCTTTATCGTGCACCTTCTGTGTAGCTCCAAAAATCAATTTGTCATTGCTATAATTGAATGCATTCACAACAGGTCGTATGACACATCGAATGACGTCTTGGAAAAGTTCTGCAGCTGATGACATCCCACCTCCTCCACTCTCTCCCGTTTTTCAGTGTCACTTTTCAGAACTGTCCGTATAGGCTGTGTATCCGTGTACTCTAGAGGCCGCTGCATGCTAATATATACGTAGTTGAATGTATAGGTGGTATGGGATGTGAGCAAAGAGGGGCCGTCAGGGTCCAGTATGCGTCAACCTTATTCTAGAGATTGTGGTCTTGCAGGCAAAGCCTCAGAGGCATCGGAGTCCAGTTTAACCAGTCCATCTACCACCGCTGCCCAGGCCCTGGCTGTCTATAGTGTGCCTATGCAGCGTCTGGTCTCCTTTAGTAGTATCCTCCTTTTGCAACCCGCCCACTTTTCCATTTGCTTCCTTCATGTAGCTAGTCTAGGCCCTCTCGGTAACTTCCAATTTCTGGTGATTTTTCATTTGGCCAGCACATATGCAAGATCTTGGAATTTCCCAGTAACTTTAGTTTTGGCTGTGTGCGGGAACCATCCGAATAGACAATGACCCGGGTAGTAAGGGATCTCCTTGTCAATGACAGCCTCAACTATGGATGTGATCTCTTCCCAGTAAACGCTCAGGGTGGGGCATTATCAGAGCATATGCAATATATGTGCATCTCTTTCCCCGCATCGGGAGCAAGCTGCCTCCTCTACCTGGAAGTACTTTCTAATCCTCACAGGGGTATGGTACGATCTATTCGGGATATAGTCGTTAATTAATTTAAAGTAAGCATTTCTTGAGACCTTTGGTGTTCTTTCCATTATGGAGTCCCAATCCTTGGCAGGGATTGGAATCCCTAAATCTTCCTCCCACTGTACTAGCAGGCACTCAATTGGGTGTTGTAGATTGCTGCGTATCGCTTTATATAGACAAGAGACCGTCTGAACTGTGCCTGCCGATGGGGGCCACATAATGACAGCAGCTCAGCGCCACCGATTCTGAAGATCCGATGCCCCAGTGTTTCCTGAACGCTGAGGTAAGGGCCCTGTGCAGAAGAAAATGTCCTTGAGGCAAGTTGAATTCTGTACAAAATTCATCGCACTGGTGTAATTCAGAGTCTTGAAATAGATCTCCCACTGTGGTCACCCCTGCTGCAGTCCATCACTCATGGGATCCAGACCGGGAGCGTGCCAAAGAAATATAGAAGGTGCGGTAGTGTTACCATTTTCAGGAAAGCCACTCGGCCCGCCACTGACAGCTGCAGTGTCTTCCAAAACTCTATGGAGGAGCGGAGGGAGTGTATTGCTCTAGCCACGTTGCCCTCCAAGAGGTCGGTGGGGGTCTTGGTATATCATGGTATATCTTTACCCCCTAGGTACGCCAGGCAGCTAGGTTCCCGTTGTAATTGTTCTAGTTCATCTGGGGGGGTCTCTGTGTAGCATCATGAGGAAGAGTCTGGACTTCTGCCAATTTACTCTCAAGCCTGATAGCAGGCCAAAGCACTCTAACATGTCCCTAGCTCCCCTGAGGTCCTCCCTGGTATCAAAGAGGAAAATCAGGAGGTCATCTGCGTACAGTGCAATGTGATGATGTGAGCCCTGTATGTCCAGTCCCCGATAGTCCTGCCCCGTTTGCTAAAGGCTCCATAGCCAGTGCAAAAAGCAGGGGAGACAGGGGACATCCATGTAGTGTTCCCCCTCCACTCCCTGACTCGGAGAGATTGTTTTCCAAGTGTGCAATCTGGAAATCAGGTTCGTATAGAGAAGCCTCGTCCACATCAGGAAGCCTCCGCCCAACCCTATGTGCCTCAGCACCTCACACTGAAAATGCCATTCGGCTGTTGAATGCCTTTTCTATACCTACCACAAACACCGCCGCTGTCGTCCAATCATAGTTGTCGGCGTCCAATATGGCCAGGAGTTGTCTGATGTTTGTGGCTGTGTTCCGGCCCAGGATGAATCCCGCCTGGTCGGGGTGGATCAGTTTAGGCATGAAGGGCAATAGTTTAGCTGCTGGTATCTTACTTAATATTCTGTAGTCAATATTTAACATTGACAGTGGCCTGTAGGCTGTGCAGTTGTTCTCTGGCTTCCCCAGTTTCAGGATCAGAATTATAAGTGCTTCTCTGGTACTGTCAGGTAGATACCCCGTGGCTCTAGCCGCGGTGTACAGTGCAGCCAGCAGTGGCGCCAGTTCTACCAAGTAGGTGGCACAGAATTCTGCAGAGAACCCGTCCATGCTCGGAGTTTTGTTGCGAGCCATATACTTAATGGCCGCTCTCACTTCCTGGGGAGTGATGTCCTCACCCAGTTCCTCCGCTTCCTATTCTCCAATACGCGGCAGACGCAATCATTCCAAATATGCTCATATTGTTGCTGTGTCATGTGTTGGAGAGCTACCGAACAGGTTGGAGTAATACTGAGAGAAAAGATCATTGACTTCCTCTTGAGTGTACAGCGGTCCCCACCGTCATCCTCCAATTCAACTACAGGCGAGCCACAGTTGGTCGGGTTCGCCAGCCAGGCTTGAAGGGTCCCGGACTTGTCACAGTCGGCTTGCGTTCGGTCCATATATTGCTTGTAATCGAAGCATCTAAGTCTCTCCATCTACGCTGCTACTTCCTACTTAGCATCCTGTAGCCTAAGTTGGAGTTATGGGTATCCCGCCACCTCAGCTCAACTTCTTACAAGCCCTGAACCGCAGCGATCACCTCAGTCAGGAGTGCACTTCTAACCTCCTTAGTCTCCGCGATGCACTGACCACACAGTACTACCTTAAAGCCATCCCACTCCACCTGGGGAGAGGTGCCTGTGCCATCGTTGTCATCAAAGTATTGGATTATTTGTTCCCTAACCACTTCCCTAAAAGCCTGGGCATCCAAAGATTCTGGCTTGAGTCTCCAGTTAGGAATGGAGGGCCTGGGTTGGGTCCACTTCAAACACAGGAGGACCGGATTATGATCTGATATTGTTTGGGTGTCACGATTTGCTCCCTGTGCTCTCGTACCCACCACCAGGGGGCCGCATAGTGGGACTTTCCAGTCTTCTAATAAGCTTCCAGACCCTCCCCTGCATGCATATCCTGACTTCCAGCCATTTGGACACTTATTGGGAATTGACATCCATTCCCAATCCATGCCGGGTTTTGTGAAAGCCAGCCTGCTTATATTTGAAGCCAGCCTACTCATGCCTGAAACTCCATTACCCAGAATTCCCTGCTCACTGCTTTGTCTCCACCCCTGCAGGCCAAGGATGGGTGGAGGAATTCAGCTCACCTGTGGCTGGCTGCTGCTAGCCTGCTCACACCTGATGCATGTGATTACTGAGAGCTCTTTTAAGCCCCAGCTCCCTTCAGCCCAGTGTTGGTCATTGTAGCTGCTTATCGGTGAGACCGATCCTTGTTTCCAGTGCTCCCTGAGCTTTTGCTATTGTTTCCAGTGTTTCCTGAGCTTTAGTTATGCCTTGTTCCTGACCTGCTGCTGTTTTTCTTGTTCCTGAATTAGCACTGCCTGCAGTGCTACCCTGACCCCTGAGCCTTAGTATTCCTTGTTCCTGAACTGCAGCAGTTTCCCTTCTCCTGAATTAGCACTGCTTGCAGTGCTACCTTGTTTCCTGAGTTCCTGAGCTATAGCTATTCCTTGTACCTGAATTAGCACTGCCTGCAGTGCTCTTGTTTCCTGAGTTCCTGAGCTAGTTATTCTTTGCTCCTGGTCCTGGGCTTCAGCTATTTCTTGTTCCTGATTTGCATTGCTTGCAGTGCTCTCTTGACTCCTTGTTTCCTGAGCTGTAGCTATTTCCTGTTCCCTTGAAAAAGCACTGCCTGCAGTGCTACCCTGACTCCTGAGCCTTAGCATTCCTTGTTCCTGACCTGCAGCAGTTTCCCTTCTCCTGACCTAGCACTGCCTGCAGTGCTACCCTGACTCCTGAGCCTTGGCATTCCTAGTTCCTGACCTGCAGCAGTTTCCCTTCTCCTGTACTAGCACTATCTGCAGTGCTACTTTGACTCCTAAGCTTTTGCTCAATTCTTGTTCCTGCCCCAGCACTGCCTTCTATGCTTTGTTTTCTTGATTTTTGAACCTGCACTATTCTAATATACCCTTGTAGCCTCCCCTTCTGTATATCCTTTTCCAGTCCCTGCCTTTCTTCCCATTTCCTTGGTTCCAGTTCTAGTTTGCTGTCTTTCTATTCTGCTGTCTTGCTTCTGTTACCTTGTATGTTTGTTACCTGCTTTCTGCCAAGTGTGCCCTGTGATTTCCATCCTTTCCTGTTAAGCATTCCTCCTTGCTAGCTCCTTGTCTATTGTGCTTGTGTTTAGTTCTACCCCTTTGCTGTTACTGCCTTGCGTGTTCCTGTTTGATCGCCAGGATCGGTGGGCACAGCTGACTACCTAGGTGGTGTTTCTTGTTCACTGTGAGTATTGTCTTTGAGTTACTGTTATAACATCACCATAGGTATAAGCTCCACAGACCCTGCCTTTGCATACATATCCTATATGTGGGTATTTTCAGTCAGTATCTGTAACAGCAATTGTGGGTGAGGAACTTACTGAGCTTCAGTCTTACCGTGTGGAGCTCCTGAGTGCTTTACCCCACACTCCCCTTTATTGTTACTGTTGTTTCATATATATGTCTTGCACATTCGTCCTGGGTGTAGTTATTCTGAATGCTAAATTGCCTCGTGAGTGCCCTTCCTTTCGGAGTCTTACCCATCTTGTTCACTTGTACAGGCTTCCCCTTTGGATCCCTTTTTCTCCTCTGACTCCCTGTATGATCCTGGGCAGCGCTGTACTCCTCTTTCTATGTACGTTTTCTACCCAGTTCCCAGTCCTTGCCCAAGTCCCTGACTGTGTTCCCGACATAGTCCCGGACAGTCCCTGACATTGGGCCAAGCATTCAACAGTTTGGACCAAGCATTGTACATCTGCAGTACAGAGAAATGTTTCTAGACGAACGTGGACCTCGTGCAAAACAGAGAAAAGGGAATAGTCTCAGTTGTGGGGGATAGGGTTCTCCAGGAATCATCGAGTTTCCAGTGTCTTCACCAGTCCCCAAAGGCCCGGGCTATGCGCACCATCTGGGAGTCCCGCAATGGTGGGTGTGATCTGT
Source organism: Calotriton arnoldi (assembly GCA_963921515.1). NCBI lineage: Eukaryota > Metazoa > Chordata > Amphibia > Caudata > Salamandridae > Calotriton > Calotriton arnoldi. Next base: position 9,595 of record CAWUFW010025530.1, read on the forward strand.
CTAACTGCATGTCTGTTACGCAATTAAAGTCTCCTCCCATTATCATAGGGGTCATCAGGTATGGGCCAAGTGGCATGTTAAATGTGCAACAAAAGTGGCCTGATCTAAGTTAGGGCCATATATATTCACAAGAGACAGGGCCCACCATTTCAATCGTCCCCTTACCACTACATATCGGCCCTCAGGGTCTTCCAAAGAGTCTATATATAGGAATAACACTCCCGCCCTAACCCAGATCAGCAGCCCTCTAGCATACACAGAGCATTTGGTGACACCATCGCCTCTGTAACGCCTTCCCCTCTTTCACCATGAGATGTGTCTCTTGCAGTAGTGCGATTTGCACTCATCTCCTATTAAGGCAAGAGAACACTTTGTGTCTCTTTGACATAGTGTGCATACGTGTATGTTCCAGGACATGCATGTGTAGGTTAGTGGTGCTGCCATCTACTAATGTGATGTAGTCTGTAAATGTGTTCCACCCTCCCCCTGCCATCGGTCAACCAGCCTCGGAGCATTACAAACATAGTGTGCAGTGTGGTACGACTCAAAACTCCCCAACAGATAAACCAACAACAAGTTCCCCAAACCCCAGGACAAGTATGCGGTCGCCCCATCCAAACAAGTAAACTGGTATTAGAAAATCGAGGGAGTTCTCCCATGGTTCTGAGAGTAGGGGGGATGATCAGCTGGTCCCCTCAGGCACTCACTCCTCCACCCAGTGAAGTCCAAAGGATACATTGATGCTGCCCATAAAGGAGTAAAGACATCTTGCTGGTCATTGCCCCATAATACTTTCGGGAATGGCCCCCCCTTGTATCCATATGTGGTTGTACAAATAATCATATGAGGCAATCAGATGATCGCAGAGCTAACGAGCCACAGTCTGAGTCCTAATCTGGTTCTGTATTCTCTCCTTCTGTCGATGGGCCTGTGTCACCCCCACCTCCACTACGCTCTGCCGTCCCATTTGTGCTTCAGCCTGCGATGCTGCCGCCAAGCTATGCAGTGTCTTTGTGCTTCCAGAGCGAGAGTGACGTTCGCACTGTCTCCATGGACCGTCAATAGGCCCCTGCTGCGTGTGCTGCTCCAGCCAGTCCCAAAGGTCCTGAGGCGTCTGGAAGAATTTCATGCCATCTTGCACCACCACCCGCAGTCTAGCCAGAAAGAACATTGCATAAGGGGGGCTGAGCTGGCGCAGCTGCCTTTTGGCTTCCTGGAATGAGGCTCTCTGTCGTTGCACCTCCCAGGAAAAGTCCAGGAAGATCCGTACAATGACGTTGTCTGCTCGGAGTTCCCCTTTGTGGCTAGCCTGGGCTAAAATGTGATCCTGGTCTTTGAAGTGCAGGAGTCGGGCCACCACCGGCCTTCGGATGGGCGGACGGGCTGGCCCCCGATGTGCCCTTTCAAGGGTGAAGAAAGTAGAAAGGCCCTCTTGTGCTACTTCCGTTCGTATCCACTGCTCCAAATATGTGATCATACTAACTCCTTCCACTTTCTCTGGCAGTCCTACCACTCGTATGTTGTTACGGCATGAGCGGTTTTCTGTATCTTCTGTCCTGAGTTCTAGGATACGTATTTTGGATTCCACAGTGGTCATGTGCCCCGCTGTTGTGGCAAGTGTAGACGGTATTTCTGCCATTGCACGCTCAGTAGTGGTGACTTGCTACTCCAGGAGTTTATGGTCATCGCGCAGGAGGCCCAAGTTAGAACTCAGGCTGTCAATCTTCATTTAAAGCACTGTTGTGGATGCAGTAATGGCCTGTAATATATCAGACAGTGAGGGGTCTTTCCCTGGTGCCTGAAAGGTAGGCACTCCTTCATTCTCTGTTGCAGCCCCTGCAGCTTCCTCAGGGTCTGGGTCTCGTCTGCAGGAGATTATGCACATTGCTACTACCTCCAGTGGGTCAGTCACCCAGGAGGCAGGCCCCCCAAGTAGGCGTACCCACAGTGCAGGCTCTATCCAGTGCCCTCCCAGTCCAATATCATGTCATGCCACCTCAACACTGCCACTTCACAAGAATAGTTTAGCGGGTTTGGCCCTTCAGACGGTCCCCAGCCTCTAGTCACTCCTCCTCCCCATCCACTGCCATGCAGGGTGATTGCATTACCTGTGTCACACTGTTCCAAGTAGCTTGTTGGCAATTGGCCTCAGGTTGTTCACAGTATTCAAGAGGGCTCCCAGGTTCAGCCACCGCTCCGCAACCCTCCTAGTTTTGTCCCTATCACCAGTGCTGAGGAAGCCTCGCAGTTTTGTGTCTCTACGATATTGCAGTGTGGGCCCTCTATGTGAGCGTATCTCGGGTCATGTAGGTGGCTCTCACCTGCCCTCCTCGATGCAGCCAGGGTGCTGTTCTCTCGTTGCCGGGCCCACGCAGGCCAAACGTGCCCAGCCGTGCCTTCATTCACCGTCTGCTACCGTTGTCATCAGTGCGGCAACTCCCGCACTCTTCTACTAATTTGTGCCAAGTCCTGAGCCACCCGGCTTCACTGTCTCGCAGCCCCCGCATCACAAGAGGCAGGATTCAGCCTCATCCTGAGGTCAGGGGCCGCACTCTCCTTCTGCGGGCAGCAGGGGCCGGGCCACCTGCCGGTCTTCAGCCCAGGATTGGGGCCTCGCTTCCGCTGCTACCCACCTCAGCACTATTCGCCCAGCTCACCAGCCTCATCCCTATAGTCGCTCCAGTGAGGGGGCTCATCATCGCGAGGCTATATCTCTCCATCACAGCTCAGCGCCAGGTTCTCAGGTCAGTGACTGCAGGGGGGGAAACCCTCCAGCATTCCGCTCCACATCCCTTCTCTTTAGCTCAGCGGGCTCAGCAGTAGCAGGTCCAGTCTCCCTCCCCAGGACTCCAAGGTCTCAGGCCACCACCATTTTGTCTTATGGCCTGTTCAGCAGTTTTCAGTCCACAAGTTATTTGTTGCCTTGGAAATGGCTGATGGCAGCTCCTGTGGGTGCGTTAGTTATGGCTCATCCCTGGGGGATTCACTAGTGTCCCCGAGTTGGGCATAGGATGACAGGATGGCACTGGATGGGGGATCAGCTGAGCAGAGCTCCGAGGAATGCTGCTCACTCCATCAGCAGTCAGCTATGCTGGATAGCTGGAAACGTGACTCTCTTCGCTGCCATCTGAAAAATTTCACTATTCCGAGAGTCGCTCTCTGCTCTTTATTCTTCAAAGTCCTGTGAAGTTGTTCTGAGCCCCACTCTGCAGTTTTGGTGGGTGGCCACTTCAGGTATGAATGTCTCAGAAAACACAAACCTGGGCACTTCTCTCTGAGCCTCTTCACCAAGTGCTGTAGTATGATGACTCTCTCTAATGGATTCTGTAAGTCATTTATTTCTTCTCTTCTAAATGTCAAATTGCATTTTCTGACACCTAGTTGATCTCTGCCTGGCAGTGCTTCTGTTTGCAGCGTTATTCTGCAAGTTAGGATTATCAGCAGCAGCATTTCATAAACCTGGTTGAATCTGTCTTCAGCATTAACACTCTGTATACTGTACACCTTTATCTTGTGTGGCAGCGCGTACCTTTATGAATTGCCTGACCAGCAGGTTCTCGGCCATCGACGTGTAGATTCTTTGCAGCGCTTTCGTTGTCTTCAACGGCTTTACAGCAGTTGGAGCTGGGCTTTGACTCCACATGCATGAAGCATCAATTCCGTACTTCTACAGCGACACATGAGGCACGCACTAGCAGTTTGCTTGGACCACGGCAAACACTCTGGGAAAGCACATAACTCTTTTGGCTACTTATCCCCTATCTCGTTGCTAGTTGAAGCACCCTCTCCAGCCTGGGTACCCGCCAAAGATTATGCCACACATGGAGCTTAAAATTACACGTCTTTATATGTCTGTATGTAACTTTGAACTCAACATTCTAAAACAAGCTTTCATTGCGTTCCGCTCTGACACCTACTTCACAGCTCGACGCAGTCCATTAGAAGCCAAAAGGGTTTCGTCATAAGACTCGCAAGACACTACAGTTACCTATCCCAAATCATAATTTTCATGTAGGTGCTATGTTGTCATGGATTACACTACCACTTTTAAATAGGGCTGTAAATTTGTTCATGAATAGTGTCAAAACTTCTAAAATGCTGCTATTCTTCTTGGGACAGTGTTTCAATTCCAAACATGGTGGCTATTCACAGTATGGGATACACTGTCACTTCTTATCAAGAAGCAGTAACTATTATGTGGCTAATAGGAAATGTAATTTCTCCTAATTGCAGAAACGTTAGCGATAAGAACATGAGACCATTTTTTGCATTCTGTTACATGGCTAATTTTCACTATTATCTTTCTTTCTACATGGTCAAATGGTTCACTGACAGAATATCGACCACAAAAACATAGATGTAAAAAATATCGAGGTAAAAATATAGAATGCAAAAATATTGACTCCATATACTTAAACAGATAAGTATAAAAATATCGAAACAAAAATATAGTTTACAATAATATAGTTGTATTAAATATCGAATTTAAAAAATATATAATTTAAAATATTAAAATAAACATAAATTGAACACTAACTTTAATTTATAAAAAAATATATAATTAAATGTAATTTGAACAAATACAACAAATACATTTATTTAAAAAATGTAAACATATATATATATAATTATACATATATAAAAAATTTAAACTAACATTTTCATTAATAATATAATTTGATAAATCTTAAATAGCACATTTTCAAATATATATGTAAACATATTTAAATATATCAAGAACTTAAAATATTTAAAAACTGAAGCAATTTAATTTAAAATAGAAAATTCAACAACACACATATCTTACAGTTTAATTAAAAATAAGTTGCAAACAAATTTCTTTGCAAATTATATTATTATAATAAATCAAACACATAATTATATAAATTGCAACATAAAATAAATTACTACAAATTATATGTACATTTCCCACCACATAAAAAGAAAACCTTTTTAAACTAAATAAATATAAACATAATAACTCCCACCTAAAACAACACAACAGTAACAAAATATTTAACACCACACAAAAATAAGATTTACTATTCTAACTACAATAAATATAATAATATATAAAATATAACATTACAAAATACTACAATTTACTATTCCCGCTACACTTAACACAACAATAGAATTTATAATTAACAAATAAAAAAAGCAATTCCCACTCCAGTCAGTGCAAAAGTAGGGAAAGTGTTGGATTGCGAAGCGGTAAAATTTACTATTCCCACTCCAGTCAGTGCAACAGTAGGGAAAGCACTGGATTATGGAGGGGTCAAATTTACTATCCCCACTCCATTCAGTGCAATTGTAGGGAAAGCGTTGGATTGCTGAGGGGTAACATTTACTATTCCCACTCCAGTCAGTGCAACAGTAGGGAAAGTGTTGGATTGCAGAGGGGTAAAATTTACTATTCCCACTCAAGTGAATACAACAGTAGGGAAAGTGTTGGATAGCGGAGGGGTAAAATTTACTATTCCCACTCTGGTCAGTTCAACATTAAAAACAAACAAAATATCTTCAACAAAATAAAAATATTTTAAAAACATAGGGGCCCATTACGATGGCGGGCGGAAGCACTACCGCCGTGCTGGCGGATGCAAAAACCACCAGTTACCGCCAGCACGCAGCAGTCCACACGCCCGCCCAATTACGATGCGAAAAGCAGGCCAAACACCGCCGGCAAGCCAGCAACACCGTCCGCCATCAAAGTGCGCCCGCACACGTAGCGGCGCAGTACAACTGACACACACCGTCCGACGAAACACGTCCCGCCCGGCGCATAAATTACGATGCCGCAAACAAACGGCTCCCACGGCTAAGAGACACCGCACGTGAAAGAGAGGCGGTAACACGGACGCAGAGCACGGACAACGAAGAAGCAGCACCCCGAGCATGAATCCAGCACTGCAGGCCCTTCCCATGCTTCTGCTGATGCACCACCAAGGACGCAACGTACCGCGGAGACGCAGGTAGGCACACACACAACAAGTGCACGCAAACAGCGCACACAGTGCAAGGGCGGAAAAAGCGGACAACCCCCACCAGCGCGTGTACACTACACATCCACCATTGCATCCACATATGACACACAGGCCAAATCCTAACATCGCGGAACACATGTGTACACACCACCTGGGACTAGGAACCAACCACCCCGTCACGGCCACAAAGCGCCGATGACGCCGCCACACATGCGCACAACGCAGAGGCCAACCGCAGCGCCATGCATGCGTCGCACACAGACACAGGGACACAACCAAGCAGCACACACACCAGCCCCACCCCGAACGCACATGACACGTGACAGGCCGGCCACAGACATGTCCCCAACGCCCAATTCACGGACAACACCCAACGCCACACAAACGACGCACACATGTCAGTGAAGTCACGCAACAGCAGGACACACCCCAGTGTAACAAACATGGCGAAGCACACAGCGGCGGCAACACCAACTAGGAGAAGCAGGGCCCCTTCGGGAAGAGGAACGCCAGTACCACACTGAAAAACCCATACCACCCTGCACATATGAACAAGACACATGAAACGGAACACCAAAGAACCCGGGGACCGACAACAGGTGGCCCAAGAATTACATCCACACACAAGGCCCAACGCAGAGCGGAAAGGCAGCCTGCCGCCCACACAAGGGAGAGCAGACAGCACTGAATGACCTTCCATTCCAACACCGAAACCACAGCCCTACGACAGAAGCCGGTGAATACAGCCATTGTCCAAGAATAGACCAACACAGGCATGCCGAGGAGACCGACCACACGGCAGATAGCGCATATCACAGAAGCACACAACGGACGGGGAAGAAAGAAGAAAACACTCCCCCATGTCGGCCACATGCAAGTTAATTGGAAGGAGTCACACAGCACCGACCTTGAACTGTCTGAGAAGCATGTGGGAAGAGGGCCCGTGTCCTCCAAACAAGCCAACAGAACACAAGTCCTGTCTCCCCACGACTACACAGAGCTCACAGCAACCCCGGAGCGTGCACATTGCAGACTGCACACACAGCCGGAGCACGCCACCTCTACGAACCGCTGCGAAATGGCAACCGCAACACACCTACCCAACTACGCCGAAGAGCTCAAGCTGTACCAAACCAGCACGATACATACATTGGGATGCGATCTCCTGTCCCTGCTGAACGTAAGTTACCGACTGACTTACCGCATCACATTGTTCAGCTGCGTCATGCCCGTCTTCTACTGTCGGAGGTGTCCCTACCAGCATCCCGTCGAGATATGCCTCTCCAACCCGGCATGTCTGAAGGCGGACCTGCTACCACTACTCCTCCCTCTGGACGCACACGACAGGGCCTGCTCTGCCTATGGGGGCATGGCGTATGTGGCCAACATCGCACGCGCACTGAAATGGAACCACTGTGCCTCCACACGACGGATCATCGAGAACAGCTACATCGAATGTCACCCAGCATGCCCCATCATGGTCCTCCAAGGGACAACCTACGAACAACACCTTGACAGCCACCATCCGCTTCATTGGCTGGCAAACATGTACACCACCAATGACATGGAAGCCCTGCTGGACGGCATCGCATACCTGACAACCTGTAAATACGTCGGACCACAACGCAGGTTCCCCGAGTGACCTATGATGTCCAACCCCGCACCCATGCTTAGCTTCCGCATGGACTGGCCAGTCACCACCACAACAGCCATACCAAACGACCGGCAACTGTAACCACACCATCAACGACATCGCCATGACATCGGATATGACCGGGACATGCACACTGTTCCCCATCACATCCAGGAACACCACATGCATCGTGGGAGGCAGTGGCATGGGCTCTGTGCATCGCACCCACATGGACGGAACTGCACGAACAACCAGGACACGACATGGATCCAGCGCACATGGACACACACACCGCTCAGTGGACATGAATAGGTCGCCTGGAGTCTGTGGGTGCTGCACCCCTCCCACCCCCGCCCCGGGAATCCCATACCAGGACCTTTGCATGGACGACAAGTGCATACAACAACAACACGACCCCAGTGACTGTGACATGTCCAGTAACCACCACAGTGCAACAACAAGTGGCACGCCGCTGCATGCACGCAAGCACATGCCCTGATGTCAACTCACATGCACGCGTGCATGAGGAACAACCGCAGCAAACCTGTCACATGGAACTGAGATGGACTGTGCCCATGATGCCGAGCGGTCTGGTAGGCTACATGTATACCGTCTGTGTCAAAGTCCGCAGCTCCGCAGCTATACGTAAATGTACATTAGCACAGCCTTGGCCAAGCAGATGTAACCCCACACCCTATCCCATTTGTAATCATGCTCAGTATATCCTCAACATGTATTCCGCTGCCAGTAGTGTCCACTATACTGCATCACAGAGGACAGAAGACTCAATATAATGTTTGAAACCAGAACTGTCTCCGCTGACTCATTTCACAAGTACGAATGAGAGAGGATGAGAGTATGTGAAGTACACGGCAGTCGTGCCATGACCATGTAGTCCACTGGTATTGGATGTCAACGCAAATGAGTAGCACTACTGTGGAAGACACACATGTGTCGTGTGAAGTCGTATGGACGCAGTGCTCAGGTGGGTGGGTGCGACGGGTAGATGCGCACATGCCAAGTTGGAGCACGCCGTGTTGGGAGGGCTCATGAACAGTACACCACCGCTTCCCTGGGCATTGTGAGAGGACACCTGTCGGGGGGAGTGAACACGTGTGTGCACAGCAGCCGGGCACACGTACAAAGCGGTACCAGGCGCACCTCAGCCCACCCTCTGTGGACAAGCTGGATCCTGTTGTGCGCCCGCCATGCCCCTTGACAAGGCACACACAGCCCCAGTCGACCAGGTGTAACCCCAACATAGTCAATCCGCACAGGCGATACAGGGCACGGGATGGCAGTGGAGCATGGTGTGTGAGAGGTCTCCTCGCGCTCCTCCTGGTCATATCACGCAGGCAATAGAACCTCAACGTCCAGCATGGCAAAAAGTCAAATGGAAGTGTAGGGGGACGCACCACAGCACGAGCAGCACTGACGTCACGGGAGGTGGCTCGCACCATCCCATCCATTGCCCATCATACCAACCACGCCACATGCCATTGCGACTAAGTGCAAGCGCGTGCGCCACCACCCCTGAGCCCTCCCCAGAGAGGCCAAAGAGTGAATGTGTGGGCCATCAGCCACAGACGGACGCGGCATGGCCGCAAGGGCAGCCACAGCCACTGGGTGTCGCAGGTGGCGGATCCGGAAGGCGAAGACTGTGATGCATAGTCCATGCAGGCCGGGTCTCCATTTGGGGCACCACGCAGGTGGACGGCGTCCCGCCACACATCATACCCTGAGACAGCCCACTCGTGCAACTGGACCCACACATACACTCCTTGCCCTCTCTGGTGCGAGCTTGGGGCTGCCTGTGCAAGCGCTAGCCTCGCAGGTGAGCATGCATATTGGGGGCGAGGGGAGGACATGAGGGCTGGGGTGAAGATGACTGTATCACTGTCAGTTAGTACAAGGGATGACCCAGATGTGGAAAGGAAGAGACGTGTCCCGTGTGTACTGCAACTAGTCGCCAATCCAACTACCCCCCATGTCCGGAATGTAAGCCCGCACCTAGGCCCGCCCATCCGCCACATCGAACATACCACCAGCACGACTACCTTCCCATTCGAAACACTGACTGGGGGTGGCGACCAGTGAACAATCATGTGTAGCCTACCCACGCGTACATGTGGGCCCTCCATGATCCATGTCACCTGCGGCAAAGACATGACATGCGCAATGAGGGAAGTGAGGAGAGCTGTCCGCCCCACGCGCAGAAGGTGCATCAGCTCCACAGACCCAGCAGCGAGTCCAGCAGGGGTCACATGTGCAGGGGCAGCGGTGCCTGGTGTGAAGGCACATGCATATAGACAGCACATCGACCAATGTGTAGTCTGCCCACATCCACAGTCCATCATCATGCGGACATAGGAATTGAACACAGGGCAACACATCTTAGCTGGTGCACCCACCGTGACCAACAATGCGCAATCATCGACGTACCCGCCCTGTGCATGGCCCCCCACCCAACGGAGGCACATCCAGTGCCACCATCCCACACACACAAGCCTTCCACGGAACATGCTGTGTCCAATGGTCAGTACAGAGTCAGCGCCCATCTGGTGGATCCTGAACAGGAGACACATGCACACACATGCCAGCTCCCACTATGTACGACTGCCACCTGGCACGTGCAATGTAACCTCTCACCTGTGACGTGTGACTGCAAGCACACAGCCGTCTTGGCATGGGGCTGTCAATGTGGACACCAGTCAATGTTTCGGGAGCTGTGATCCGTACAGTGCTGTACATAGGGTGCAGTGCTGACACCTACTACTGTCTCATATCCCCTCGTGCCACAGGTCCCACTTGTATTGGCCGCTCAGCCCGTGCCCACATCGTCGTCGTCGTGTGCCATACTCATCCAGCCTCGGAAGCAGTACCATGCTCAGCAGACACTCATGTTGCCGTGGCGTTGCCGCTTGACGAATATGCAGTCAGTCCCCATCAGCACGCCCCGCAAGTCATTGGGGCCTAGATCCCCATGTGCATGCACATGGCAGTGGTATGTCTCACTTGCCATTGCCATTGTTGGGAGACCTGTGTAAGTGTATTGTGGCCGTGCCGTCCCAGCTTGACAGCTGGGCTGTGGCCCATGTGCTTGCTCAGTCATGTCAGTGATGTGTATGCGAAATTGCTATGTGCCGTGTTGCTTTGACATGTGTCCTCTGCCATTTAACCCAGGCGGAGACCGAACATTGACCGCCCATACCAATTGCTGGCGGACATGGACGATACAGAGGTAATCAGGAAGTTTCGGCTGGACAGGCCAACTCTGCATCGACTGTGTGCCATGTTAGAGCCCCATCTCCGTCCCCGCAGGGTGTATCCGACTGCTGTCACCCCCACGGCTAAGGTGATGGCCGCCATGCATTTCTTCGCCACTGGGTCATTCCAGCACACAGTGGGCAGTGGAGGAGGGATGTCCCAGCCCATGTTCAGCAAGGTGCTGAGGGATGTACTGGCAGCCATGATGCTGTACCGGAACAGGTACATCCGCTTCCCCAGGGCTCGTGAATTGGCGGCAGTGAAGGGTGCATTCTATGCCCTTGGCAGAATCCCACACGTCGTGGGAGCCATTGACTGCACTCATGTTGGCCTTGTTCCACCACAGGCCACTGAGCACCTGTACCGCAACAGGAAGCACACGCACTCCCTGAATATGCAAGTGGTGTGCCTTGCGGACATGGTGATCACCCACGTGTGTGCAAAGTTTCCAGGCTCGGCCCATGACGCACACATAATGCGCAACAGCATCTTGCCACGACTGATGGCCAATCTGCAACAGGATCGTGGCTGTATTGTCGGTGAGTATGTGGAGTGGTGTAGCGTGCTGGTTGTGCGATGCTGTCCCCTGTCCAGTTGGAATAGCAACGGTTCTCTGTGTCCCTCACACCCAGGTGACTCTGCGTATCCGAATGGGGCATGGCTGCTCAGTCCATTGAGGAATCCTCGCACCCCAGCAGACGATCGATACAATGAGGCACATGGGAGGACCAGACGTGTGGTCAAGCGTACCTTTGGCCTCCTCAAGTCCAGGTTCAGGTGCCTGGACCGCACCGGGGTGCACTGGCGTACTCCCCACAGAAGGTGTGCCAGATAGTGGTGGCGTGCTGCATGCTGCACAATCTGGCCATTCGGAAGCAGATCCCCCTCATTGTGGATGACGGAGATCAACCAGGGCCCCAGCCCGCAGACCAGGACAGCTCGAGTGAGGTGGACAGCGGAGAGGAGGAAGCTGGGAATGTGCGCCAGCAGCTCATCGCCCGCTACTTCACTTGACGGTGAGTGTCCATGTACGACGGATGATGTGTCTGTATCTATGCAGGTGTGTGTGTGCTGTGTCAGGGTGGCCGTATGTTCACTGCGTGCAGTGTGTCAACGCTCCATGGCCAGGGTAGTATGCCACTGTTGGTGACTGTGGCATTGTGCCCTATTGCTCTGTGCGATGTGTGTACATTGCTTGTAGTTGTTGACATGTACTGTGTGATGGGTGTGTGACACACTCATTGAATGTGCTCCTGTTCTGTCTCCCACCCCTAGGTCCCTACAGGCCCTCCGGATTCCATTTCCATGCCACGCATCAGGTGCCTTTCCGCCCAAGGTGGCCGTTGTATTCCGTACAATAAAGACACAGGGCACAAACAGCAGTTAGTGAAAAAGGTGCATTTATTCCAAACTGTGACATGTGATTGTGTGTAAGGTGATGACAAAAGTGGTGCGTGCAGTGACAATGAGCTGTCGGTCATGGCTGCGTGATGATCAGGGTGTACCCACTGGTTCTATGTCCATAGTCCAACACACACATGCCATCCAGATGGCTGTGTGGAGTGGGATCGTAGAGCAAGTCAATGCAGTGGCTGGTCAAGGAAGGCTGGCGGAAGGCTGGCTGGCTGCCTCACTTGCGACTGGAGCGTGCGAAGTCCTCCCGGGAGATCTGTTTCCTCTTCGGACGGCCCCTTCCACGTTTGGGAGGGGGTGTGTGGTGGCGACCTGCTGGTGGTGGGTGAGGTGTGCTCACTGGCTGTGGACGCAGGGGAAGTGGACACTGCTGCCCGACCCTGCGCCCTAGCAGGTGGTGGCGGAGGTGGTGTTGCTGGCCTTGCCTGTGACCCCACCGCCACCACCAGCTGGCCCATGAGGTCCACGAGTTGGTCCATACGGGACACGAATTGGCCCATATGGGCGTCCATGGACCTCAGCACCCCCAGCACCTCCCGCGTGTCAGTAGCAGACCTGGCCCATTGTCCTTGGGCCTCTTCATAGGCCCCAAGGACTCTGTCCATTTGAGGCAGGGCATGGCTCCCAGGGGAGGCTGGCGTTTCCCTGACCCTGCTCCTCCTACCAGTCCTGCTGCCACCGGCCTGCCCACTAGCCACATTGCTCACCACGGTCCTCGCTGTGGCTCCCAGGGTGGATCCAGTCGGCCGGGCCACCACCTGCGCTGGGGCTGGTGCCAGCGAAGACGTGGTGGTGGTGGAGGCGGTGGTGGTCGGTGCGGCGATGGTGGCGGTTGCGGCAGTGGTAGTGGCCGCAATGACCGTGGGTGTGGCCGCAACGACAGTGGCAGCAGGGGACTGGGACTGTTCAGCATCCCTGGATGATGGGTTGGTGGGTAGGAGGGGTCCTGGGGAGCGGCTGGGCCCTGCCACGCCAGATGGGCCAGCTTGGTGGTCCGTGTCCGAAGAGGTGGACAGATCCTCCAGATCCGTGTGTCCTCGCTGGGGGCTTGTAGGCTGGCTGTGCTGGCTGCTGTCTCCATCCCCAGCGTCCAGCAGTTCGTCACCTGTGGAGAGAATGAGATTTGTTATTGTGTTGCACCTGGCGAAGTATGTATTAGTCGTCTGACATTGGCAGTTCGTGCAATCTCGTACATGGGTTTCCTGGAGGCGAGTGTGTGGCTGTGGCATCTGTAGGTGTGTGTGCTAGGCAATGGGACTGTGTGCTGTGCACATGTGGCATGGGACGGATTGGCCATGCCGATGGGTGTGTTGCTTTGCCCCTACTCATTGTGACTCTGGTGTATGCGGGCTCCTGGCCCATCCTGGGTCTGGTTTGTACTTTGCTTTTGGGGTTCAAATGGAACGCTTAGGAACGCATATGGCAACATGGGGGCCATGCCCCAGATTCGCATTTGGGAGGGTATATGCTTTTGGGGTACATGCTGTGAGCCATGGGTGCCGAACGTGACATGTGTTGTGGCAGCATAACAGTGCATGGTCTGAGGTGTGTGCATGCCTGACATGCCCTGCATATTTGCTGTCTGTTGTGGTTACTGGACATGGCATTGGACGCATCGTTATGAGTGAGTGATAGTTGTGTGCCAGCCAACGTATTGCAGTTGTCCCATCTCCTTGGTGTGCGTGCTGCCCTGTGCCATGTGCATCACTGCAGTGCTCGGGGGTGTGGCCCATGTTGTGTGTTGTTGCTCACAGTGTGTCGTGCGCTTAATTGACTTCTGGCACATGGTTGGTCATGGGCATGTGTCTTAGCGTGACTGCTGTATGTGTGGCAGCTGTGCGGATGACATGCCTTTCATGAGACTGGGGCTGACGGATGGGATGGATGGTATGTTGTATGTGCATGGTGTGTCTGTGTGTTTGATGGGTTCAGTGGTGTTCGTGTGCATTTCTGTTGTTCCGCTCTGTTGCGTCTAGTGTTGTTTGTCTTACATAGGCGTAGTTGTGGGGTGTGTGGTTGACAGGCAGTAGGGGCTACATGGACAGGACTTCAATGGTGTTTCGGTTGTGTGTGATGAGTTGCACAGTGGCTGCCGTGTGGGACTATGTTCAGTGTGGCTTGTGCATGCAGACGTGGCTCCTTGGGTGTTGCTATGTCTGTGATGGGTCATGTGGGGTGTGAGTCTGCTGTTCATGTCCGTGTGCACATTGTTCACTTGTTCGTGACGGTGGGCGGTGCTGCGTGTTCGTGTGCTACGTGACATGTCCCATGTGTTGGTGGTGTTATGGTCCTCATGCCTCCAGTAATCCAGCCCTGTCCAGTTTCCCACCTGCAAGTTGTTCGTGCGTGCACTGTACTGGATGCCACATGGCTCTTAGCGGGGGTGCTCCATGTTGCAGGTCTGTGGGGGTGGGGGGTGTAGTGGGTCGTGGGGGTGGCTGTACACCCACTGACACCGATTGCTGTGGACCGTGATGTCTGCCTTTCGGCTGTCGTTGTGCACTGCGGTGGCTGACACGTGGGTGTGGGGTGTGGGGATGCTCCTCCTTGCTGTGCTGTGGGACTGGGGCCTGGTGTGTGTTGTACTTGGGCTGTCCACCGTCCCACCCACTGCACTTTGTGTTCCTGCCACTTACCTGTTACTTGTCGGTTGGTGCAGCTGTGCCTGACACATGGGTGTGGGGAGTGCTCCACCTTGCTGGTCTGTGGGAGTGGGGGCCTGGTGGGTGTTGTACTTCAGCTGTCCCCCTCCGACCCACTGCACTTTGTGTTCCTGCCACTTACCTGTTACTTGTCAGTTGGTGCAGCTGTGGCGGACACATGGGTGTGGTGGGTGCTCGTTGTGGCGCTTCTGGCATATTTGGGGACCTGTTGGTGGTTACGTGGCTGGCTGAGTGTACACATGTCCCCACGTATGTTACAGTTGTTCGGTTTGGGCTGTGTGTGGTGGTGTCTGTTGCATGTGTGTGTGATGTGTTGTGTATTGTGTGCTGGACATGGGGGTGTTTGTCCCTGGGAGCTGTGGCATGGTGGTAGTGCATGTGAGTACATAGCGGTGTGCTGGTATACATTAGTTTGTACTTACCAGCCTCCACTCCCCCTGCTAATCCGGCGAGGATCTCCGGATGTATTACGACTCGCACCTTCTCCTCCCACGCTTTGAAGGTCTTAAAGAGCGCGGGATTCCCTCCGCCAGTGACGGCAGCCAGCTCTCTGTTTTTGCCCTCCTTCTTCTTGACCAGGCTCTTGACGTCATTCCAACGTTTGTTTATCTCGACTCTGTTCCTGGGCAGGGTCCCGACTGCATTGACCTGGTCTACGATCCGGTTCCACATTCTGTTTCTGGTGGCTAGTGGTGTGTGCTGGACCATGTTCCCATAGATTTGTGGGTACACCTTGATGATCTCGTCGACCATGACCGTCAGCTCCATGGGCGTGAACTTGGGCATCCTTTGTGGTGCCATGGTGTTTGTGGTGCTGGTGCGGTGTGTGTTGTGTAATGTGCAGGGGTTTGTGGTGCCGGTGTTTGGTGGTGGTGGTGGTGGTGGTTGTGATGTGTGCGTTTCTGTGGTGTGCTGCTGTCCTTGCTGTGTCACTGTGTCCTCTCCTCTCCTCTCTGGTTTGCAATGTAGCAAGGGGTTGTGGTCTGTGGGAGTGCTGCTTTTGTACTCACCTATGTGGGTGTGTCCTCATGGTCTGTTGTTTTCAGGTGTGTTGTGTCTGGGGTTCTGGCCTTTGTATTTTTGTTTGTCCGGGGGTGTTTTCGGGATGTGTACTGTGCTTGTGTATTTGTGCGTGCCTTGCTGTGTGGACTTGTTGGCCATGTTGTGTGCTATTGGTTTTGTGTGCGGATGGTTTCTGTGCAGGTACGTGGGCGCCATGGCTTCTGCCGTGTCGATTCTCATCGGCGTTGTTTGCGCTAGCGGGCGGTATATTTGTTGTTTTTCCGCGCTCATGGCGGTGCGATCGTAATTTCACGTGCGGTGTGTCGGCCGTGTGGGCGGGCGGTTTTGTGTTGTCGTGCGTGTTTCCGTCCGTGGCGGGCGGTTTGACTCCGACTCGGACGATGGCGGGCGGTATTTTGTATGATTTTTCCGCCGATGGCGGTTTTCAGTTTGTGTACTCATAATGGCGTGGTCGGTGTTCAGGCGGTGTGTGCGGGCGGATTTTTGCCGCTTCCATGCCTGGCGGATTTTTTTACGCCGGGTATCGTAATGTGCCCCAAAGTAAATAAAAATATATAAATATGTTAAAATATATATATATATATTTAAAAAATGTAAAACATATTATAATGTTAAATACATATAACAAACACCTACAAATATTATTACAAATAAAATACAAAAATGATTTTAATACAAATAAATACTTTTATTTAGAAATTATTTTTTAACAAAAACATTAATTATTACATATATTTTGTTTACTTACTCCCCATTAATTATGACATATATTTTGTTTACTTACTCCCCACCCTATAACACCACTAAAGTCACGACCTGTACCTAAAAAATTATTTACACTTTTAATATAAACATTCATCAACAAATTAATTTTCATTAGTTACATATTCATTAGTAATTAATTATAATTAATGTACTCCCCACAATATACCCCCACAAAACACACAGCACAATTAATTATTAAATTAATATGTATTATTAATTATTTTAAATTATTAATTGCTTAAAATTGATTTGCTTCCCCATACCCTTGCAAAACACAGAACCCACATCTAAAATGTAAAACAAAATACACAATTAACATAATTAATGATCAATTAAACAAACATTATTAATTAAAAACGAAATTATAATTCACTAAAATTAATTAACTTTCCTCCCTTTATCCCTATAATCCCCACAACCCGTCCCTAAAATTGAACTTTAAAAATATTTGTTACACAATTAAAATTTATTTTAATTTTATTTAACAACTAATTATAAATTAAGGAAAATTAATTTACTCCCCACCCTTTACTCCTATAAACCCAAAACCCACACCCCCCAAAAATGTAATTAATCAATTGACATAATTAATTATCAATTAATTAATATTAATTATCAACTAATTATTAATTAATTAGAAATAAATTACTTTCCACCCTTTCCCCCTGTTAACCCCACAACCTGCACCTAAAAAGAAATTACACAATTACCATAATGAATTATCAATTAATTAATTAATATTAATAAACAACCAATTAATTAATTAAAAATAAATTACTTCCACCTTTTACCCCTATAAACCCCACAACCCACACATAAAATTAACCCCAAAAAAATTAAAAGCACAATTAACACCATTAAATATCATTTAAATAAATATAATTAAATAAAAAATAATCATTAAATTATTATAATTAAATTACTTCCCATCCTATTCCCCTATAAACCCACAACCTGCTACGGAACTAAAAGATGCCAAATTCAATTTAATTAAATGTAACAACTACTAGAAATTTAACACATATATTAAAAAACATAAACAATACTTATATTAAAAAATTACAATACATACGATTCAATTCAATTATTAAACTTTATTCGTTTTAATGCAATAAAACCATAAAAGTTATTACATTACATACATTTAAAATATATACTAAAATACATAACACTAATTAAAAAATCGATATTTTAAACAACTATACTTTGCAAACAATATTAATGACTTGTATATTTTAAAATCGATATTACTTTCCTTCAAATTGATATTCTTGACAATGATATTCTTGCACTCGATATTTCCATTCCACAATATTTCCAACTCGATATTAATGCAGTTCGAATTTTTTGCATTGATATTCTGTTTCATTACCTGGTCAAATATCTGAATTTGTGGACACTCGTCTGTTTGGTATTTATTGCCATTTGAATCAAATTATCGACGAGGGCCATGCTTACAAAAATAGGTGTAACAAACACCTTTGAAGAAGTTCCTCCTTCAAGTGGGTGTAAGTCATGCCAATATTGCTCATTACCCACCTTCCACAGTTGTAACTTTTATGTGCAGGCATAGAAAGATGTAATGTATGCCTTTTGATGTTCAACACAAAAGTGATGATCGGTGACCTTTGGGATTGTGTCAAGCACGCAGAATGTAAAAGTTAATTCTTACCTATTTTCACCCTGTTTGCGCACATAAACGTACTCCAAAGCAAGACAGGAGTTAAGTGTGCAGATATGGTCTACAATTTCCCATAAATCCCCTGTGGTTTGTAGATTTGTAGAGATTCACATGCGCCAGTCACACACTCGAATGTATACTTGTGCAGGGCATACGTTTGTGCTCCCTGTGACATTCCACAACGTTAAGTATATTGAAGAAGGACAATACATGAAAAAATCTTTGATTCCATGCATACATCTGGATTTTTTTAACTCCTCCAAAATGTGGAAATCAATGCAAATAGCAGGAGGAAACCTCCACTCCATAAATGTCTATATTAATTGTGTGAGTTTTGTGTACATACACACACACACAAACACACACACACATACATATATATATATATATTCTGACATCCGAATGCTCCTCCCAAGAGCTCCGCCCGTAGTCCGGTGGCGCGCAGAAGCCGGTAGAGCTGAGCCGGCGTATAAATTCCGTTATCCAATTCAATAATACGCGCTCTCACAATCCAATATCAAGGGTGGTTTATTAGAAGCTCAAGGTTACGCGTTTCGGAAGAAACTTCCTTGATCACACAAAGAGCCAAAAGAAAAAAGTGCATTACATAGTCTCGGCACTGGACATAGAAAGAGGACATAAATATCTGTATGATTCCACAGAAGTACAAAATGTGTCGGCCATCTTAAACTGCCCAATACTGTCTTAACTCATACATTTTATCAATGGCATCAGTGCAATACAGTACAAAATTGTTAAATGCATCATATAAAAGAACAGAAAAGGCAGTGAGTATCGAATCAATACTACTAGTAGTCCCTCACATCTGGTACTTTTGTATTAAATACATGAGAGAGCAGACTAAGTGGCATATTGTCCTTAGTCAGAGCGCCAAAGTGGCAAAACAGACTGCTGAAATCAGAACAGTCATAATGCAAACTACGGGCCAAAACATAATAACGCTCTATGGGCTGAATTTCTGATAAGTGCTATTATCCAAATAGGGAACTCATAAATAAACAGACACGTAAAATTCAAATGTCTGATCAAAAATATAAGAATCAATACTATCGCTGAGTGGCTCAAATTGCATCTATGTTCAGTACTGTCCAGAGACAAACAACAATAGCGGTGACAATAAGTGAGAAAAAATTCTTATCTAATAGTGCGTGGTGATCTCTTCATAGAGATGAGGAGAAGGGTAGGCGGCCCGTGCAGTGTCCGCAAGATGTCGGAGGGCCCCTTCCTTTCCTCCTGTGAAGGAAAAAGAAGAAAAGCATATAAGAAAAGTTACTAGATTAAAACATTAAAACTGTAACAAAATAACATGTTATTCATAATTTTCTTAAGCTGTAATCTAGATATTTAACTATTGACAGCTAAATTCAGCAAATGCATGTAATTCACAACATCATGGAATTTCATTAGAAAGATTTAGGGCAGAAATACAAATATATAGATTTTCATACAATACAAATGTGGAACATTATCCTTCGATAAGGTGTGTGGCTAACTCCTCGTCCACGTTATGGCCCTTAGGGTATCGAGTTTCGAGATCAAGAATCCATTTAGATTCTCTTTTCCTGAGGGTGAGCTCTCTGTTCCCCCCCCTGGGACTACCGTGGACCTGTTCAATTACGAAGTAACTGAGAAGCGAACTGTTAGAAAGATGAAACTCTGCGAAATGTCTCGCTACAGGATAGTGGGGGTCCTTGTTATTAATTGCCCTAAGATGTTCTAGGACCCTCTTTTTCGCCATATGAGTGGTGCTGCCCACATATTGTTTTTGGCAAGGGCACCTCAGAATGTATATAGCATATGTAGTGCTACATGTCAGAAATTGTGGGATGGTTTTTTTCACGTTAGAGCCAGGTACACTGAATTCCTTAACCATCTGACTTGCTCTGCACGCCTTACAGTGGCTACACGGATAAAAACCTTTAAGGTTATGTCTTGCCATGTTCTGTCGGTTCGTGATATCGCCATGCATCAGGATGTCCCTAAGATTACGACCTTTGCGATACATGATTCTAGGTCTGTCACTTATTCTAGGGCCCACTATCTGATCGCTTTTAAGAATGTTCCAATTATCATTAAGGATTTTCTGTATTTTGTGTGAATTATGGTTGTATGTCAAAATGACACGTGTCTCAGGGGGATCGCTATTCCTCTCCTTTTCCTGCAGCGTGCTCTGTCTGTCAATATCCTTTAATTTAGACACAGCTCTATTCAATACCCATTCCGGGTAACCACGGTCTCTGAAGCGTTTCATCATGACCTTTTCCTCTACCTGATAATTCTCCTCTGAGCTGCAGTTCCTTTTTGCTCTCAGCAATTCCCCATACGGGATACTCCATTTAAGGGTATCCGGGTGGTGGCTGCGAGCATGTAGGATACTGTTACCCGCTGTATCTTTGCGGAAAAGTCTCGTTTGAAGAGTATTATTAACTGCCTTGACTTTCATATCCAAGAATTCTATTTCTTCTTTATTGATATTTTGTGTCAATATGATATTGTATGTGTTGTTATTGAGTTTATTAATAAACTCTAAGGCTTCTGTTTCGCATCCCTCCCATATCAAAAAAAGGTCATCAATGTATCGCAGCCAAACTTTAACTTTGGCAAAATGATGCGAGAGTGAAATTTCATTTCTTATCTTTTCTTCCCACAGACCTAAGAAGAGCCCAGCGAAACTCGGCGCAGAGTTTCATCTTTCTAACAGTTCGCTTCTCAGTTACTTCGTAATTGAACAGGTCCACGGTAGTCCCAGGGGGGGGAACAGAGAGCTCACCCTCAGGAAAAGAGAATCTAAATGGATTCTTGATCTCGAAACTCGATACCCTAAGGGCCATAACGTGGACGAGGAGTTAGCCACACACCTTATCGAAGGATAATGTTCCACATTTGTATTGTATGCAAATCTATATATTTGTATTTCTGCCCTAAATCTTTCTAATGAAATTCCATGATGTTGTGAATTACATGCATTTGCTGAATTTAGCTGTCAATAGTTAAATATCTAGATTACAGCTTAAGAAAATTATGAATAACATGTTATTTTGTTACAGGTTTAATGTTTTAATCTAGTAACTTTTCTTATATGCTTTTCTTCTTTTTCCTTCACAGGAGGAAAGGAAGGGGCCCTCCGACATCTTGCGGACACTGCACGGGCCGCCTACCCTTCTCCCTCATCTCTATGAAGAGATCACCACGCACTATTAGATAAGAATTTTTTCTCACTTATTGTCACCGCTATTGTTGTTTGTCTCTGGACAGTACTGAACATAGATGCAATTTGAGCCACTCGGCGATAGTATTGATTCTTATATTTTTGATCAGACATTTGAATTTTACGTGTCTGTTTATTTATGAGTTCCCTATTTGGATAATAGCACTTATCAGAAATTCAGCCCATAGAGCGTTATTATGTTTTGGCCCGTAGTTTGCATTATGACTGTTCTGATTTCAGCAGTCTGTTTTGCCACTTTGGCGCTCTGACTAAGGACAATATGCCACTTAGTCTGCTCTCTCATGTATTTAATACAAAAGTACCAGATGTGAGGGACTACTAGTAGTATTGATTCGATACTCACTGCCTTTTCTGTTCTTTTATATGATGCATTTAACAATTTTGTACTGTATTGCACTGATGCCATTGATAAAATGTATGAGTTAAGACAGTATTGGGCAGTTTAAGATGGCCGACACATTTTGTACTTCTGTGGAATCATACAGATATTTATGTCCTCTTTCTATGTCCAGTGCCGAGACTATGTAATGCACTTTTTTCTTTTGGCTCTTTGTGTGATCAAGGAAGTTTCTTCCGAAACGCGTAACCTTGAGCTTCTAATAAACCACCCTTGATATTGGATTGTGAGAGCGCGTATTATTGAATTGGATAACGGAATATATATATATATATATATATATATATATTCACTGAAAAAAACATAGGTTTCAGGGACGTTATAGTTAGAAATTATCATTTAAAAAACCTTTGAAATTCACTGAAAAAACCATAGGTTTCAGGGACGTTATTGTTGTATTCCTCTTAGGGTGTCCGTATATAGGTTTTCCTGTATCATGTCCTTATATAGGCACAATTCGCCCATCCCTTATATAGGTATAAAATCCCAGTCCTTATTTAGGCATTAAACCGTGCACTCCAAATACAGGCATGGTCTCCGACATCCGTCCACCCTAACGTCACAACGAGTTCTTGAAGAACAGACCCTTAGGCTTCAGGAGTTTCCCTAGCACAGGACTATTGATTTCTTCAAGGACTCATCTATTATGCATGAACCGTTATACCTTAGGGGTTCATTCATGACGTCTTCCGCTGTCCGATTCACGTCAATGTTAACATTCTGAGGTACCTCTCAGGTATAAATATACCTTCCCTAGCCCTTGTAAACTAGAGGAGACCTCGACTTCAGAGGAGCCCATTTCCCGGCCTGACGCACTGAGAAGACGCTGTCATCCCTGCACGCAGAGAGTCCAGCTTCCAGTGATCTGACTTCCCTTGCGGGGTGTTGGAGTTCGAGTCTGGCAAGAGATTCCTACCTCTCTCATTCTTAAGGTATGGAGCTGACTAGAACATAGAGGGACTCTTGGCATACTAGGCATACTAGGCGTAACATACTCTTAGTATACCATAGTAAGGAATACTTCACCTACTTCATACCTCTCCCTACACCTAGGTTAGGTACATTGGGGTAGAACTAGCTTAGAAACGCATCGTATGAGTACTCGCATTTTTAGTCTGTGTTATTTATGTAAATGAATATCTGCTAAAGATCATGCTAGCGCAGTATTATTTATTTATACTGCTTACGCTGTACATTATTTATCTTGCATACTGTCTTGTGATCGTAACAGCACATATTACTTACACGAGAAACAAGACTGTTCAATAAATCTTTTATTGAAACGCCCGTCTATTCTTCCTGTGTAACTTTGAGGAAAACTAAGCATGCACGATTGAGCTGAGTGAAACGGTTATCTATTGTTTCCACGACTCTGGGACACGTTCTGATTCTAAAGGGAAACAAAGTGGTCATGTTTTGCGGCTGCCAGAAACTACTCCCTTCTTGTTTGTCAAGGAGTTTCTAGTGGCCTCTGAGCTAGCTGGCACAAGTAATTAAGTTTAATATACTCGATAGGGACATACCGACCTCAGTCCTATGTCAAACCTATAGGGTATATTATTTCAATGCGCAGAGCCTATTAGGGAAATAGGAGCTACACTACATTATAGTTAGCTGGACATTTCACTCGTACAAAACCATAGAAATTCCACTGTTATAGTTAGTTCAGCTAACTATAACTCGCGCCCCCGCAATGCACTGCTGATCACATCACATATTACATCATTCATGACATGGTCAGTGACATCACTGATGACATCACTGATGACATCTCAAATGACATCACTGATGACATCACTGATGACATCATCCAGTGAATGTGTTTTTCTTTAATGTTTAAATATGTATTATATATATACCAAGGTGTATTGAAGAATGAGTGGGTGTATAAGTGTCTGGATGGAGGATTTAGTAGGTGTGTGACTGACTGTTTAACTGAGTTATTACATGTGTCTTACTGAATGCATGGGTTAGTGACTAAACTGTGTGAATGTCAATATCAGTCTGTTTGCTGTTGTATAAGCTGCTGCATGGGTTGGTGAGTAGCTACATGAGTGTCTATATGGGTTATTAATTGGTTGCCAGAGTATTTGTATGGGTGACTCAGTGTGTGTGTGGGTGCGTGGGAGGTGTGTGACTCTGTGCATACATGTTTGAGTGGTTGATTCACTGGGTGTATGGGTTCAAGAGTGCATGTGGAAACAGCTGTATGCGTGGGTGAGTGTGTGTATGGGTGTGTTAGTGAGTGAATGGATGTCTCAGTGGTACATGTCCAACTAACTACATATGTAAAAGACAGTGTATGTGAGAGTTGGAGTATTTAAATGACTATGGGGCCGATTCCGATCTCGGCCGGTAGGGCTCCGAATCGGATTTGGCTTAACCGGATCCGATTCGGAGCCCTATTTCCCGACCGATCCGTACGCGCGTCCGGGCGAGCGAGTACGATGCGTATTCGCCGACCGACTCGTCCGGGCGTCCCGACCGCTCCGACCGACTCGATCCCGGGTCGAACCGCACCGACCGACTCGCACGGACACGACTCGCACCGCGCAATGGAGACGTTCCTCGGCCGGGTAAGTACGATGCACGCCGCGAGCAGTCCGACCGAGCCGCGCACTCCGGCTCGAAAGAACTGTCGGAGCCGTACTTTGGGAGTCCGTGTCGGACCCCTGTGCGCGTAGCCGCGCGAGTCGCACACAGGGGGACCCATGGTCCCCTACCTGTGCATGTACGACGCGAATCGCTCGCCGCGTACACGCTGTAGGGCGCACTTGTCCGCATCGCACCCATTGAGTCAATGGGAGCCCGCGTACGCATTGTACGACAGGCTCCCATTGACTTCAATGGGAGTCCGACCGACTTCGAGTCCGATGGCATACGTGCGCATCGTACTCGTTCGGTCGGACTGCACGGGTCCGATCGGTCGAAATCTCCTGGTCCGGCTCGGTCGGAGAGATTTCCGGCCCGAATCGGAATCGCCCCTATATGTGAGAGTAAGGGGCCGATTCCGATTCGGGCCGGAAATCTCTCCGACCGAGCCGACCCGGAGAGATTTCCGACCGATCGGACCCGTGCAGTCCGACCGAACGAGTACGATGCGCACGTATGCCATCGGACTCGAGTCGGTCGGACTCCCATTGAAGTCAATGGGAGCCTGTCGTACAACGCGTACGCGGGCTCCCATTGACTCAATGGGTGCGATGCGGACAAGTGCGCCCTACAGCGTGTACGCGGCGAAGCGATTCGCGCCGTACACGCACAGGTAGGGGACCCATGGGTCCCCCTGTGTGCGACTCGCGCGGCTACGCAGCACAGGGGGTCCGACACGGACTCCCAAAGTACGGCTCCGACAGCTCTTTCGAGCCGGAGTGCGCGGCTCGGTCGGACTGCTCACGCGGCGCGCATCGTACTTACCCGGCCGGGAACGTCTCCATTGCGCGGTGCGAGTCAGTGTCTGTGCGAGTCGGTCGGTGCGGTTCGACCCGGGATCGAGTCGGTCGGAGCGGTCGGGACGCCCGGACGAGTCGGTCGGCGAATACGCATCGTACTCCGCCGCCCGGACGCGCGCACGGATCGGTCGGGAAATAGGGCTCCGAATCGGATCCGGTTAAGCCGAATCCG
Source organism: Calotriton arnoldi (assembly GCA_963921515.1). Taxonomy (NCBI): domain Eukaryota; kingdom Metazoa; phylum Chordata; class Amphibia; order Caudata; family Salamandridae; genus Calotriton; species Calotriton arnoldi. The sequence continues at coordinate 35,298 of CAWUFW010025530.1, forward strand.
ATTCGGAGCCCTACCGGCCGAGATCGGAATCGGCCCCTTAGTGATTGTGAGAGTGGCTGTATGGATGAGTGTGTACTTGTATCAGTGATTGTATAAGAGACTAATTATGCGTTTCTTTCTGTTTGAATAAGTGATGTGTTGTGTGTATAACTGTATAGGTCAGTAAATGGAAGTGTGATTGATTATTTGCATGACTGACTAGGTGTGTGAGTAACTCTGGATGAGTGCTGCTGTGTGAGTGTCTGTGTAGGTGTATGAATGCATATGATAGTGTTGTATTGATGAGTGACTGCACGTATGAGTGATTGTATGGGTGAATGAGTGGATTAGTGTGTAGACCTAAGAACCAGTGATTAGATATGTAGTAAGTAGTATTGGTGTGTCTATGGTTTCAAAAATGGCATTCTGTTTTTTGGAGTGGGTGTATCAAAGGTTATATTAGGGTGTGAGAAGGTGCATCAGATTGTCACATGGATGATGTCATCAGTGGTGTCATCAGTGATGTCATTTGAGATGTGATCAGTGATGTCATCAGTGATGTCACTGACCATGTCATGAATGATGTAATATGTGATGTGATCAGCAGTGCATTATGGGGTGCGAGTTATAGTTAGCTGAACTAACTATAACAGTGGAATTTCTATGGTTTTGTAAGAGTGAAATGTCCAGCTAACTATAACGTCCCTGAAACCTATGGTTTTTTCAGTGAATTTCAAAGGTTTTTTAAATGATAATTTCTACTATAACGTCCCTGAAACCTATGGTTTTTTCAGTGAATTTCAAACGTTTTTTAAATGCTAATTTCTAATTATAATGTTCATTAAACCTATGGTATTTTCAGTGATTTTAAATTATCATTCCATTCTCAACCTAGTGAAAACAGCCAATATCGCCAGTTTTCCAACAATAGCTTCCGCAAAAAAATTCACCACAAATGAGAGCGACAACTAACGCTAATAATATGCAGAGTAGGCGTTCCCGTGCAAAAATAACACGAAGACACCACTTCCCGATATTTTGAACGAGCAGCCAAATCTGGGGTGCGATCCAAAAACAGGCGATAAGCTGCGTTAGCAGTAAGAATTTAACATATGCCTTTTACTGGTGTAAAGCAGGACGACTACCTACAGTGTAAAAGGGAGCCCAGCCCAGAACCACATCTGAAGACCAACACATGTCATAGAGCTACTGACCATGCATCTCCGACACCCAAGAAGGCCACAACACCCACTGCCATCACCCTCAGGACCTACCCCCCGACCACCCCCTCCCTACTACCACCAAGGCAGCGCAGGCCAGCGGACCTTCCAAAAACGGCATGGTCCCTCAGCCACACAATAACTGAATCTTGGGAGATGTGGCAACCAAGTATGCGTGAAGGACGCAAGTCACCCATCAATAAAAATGCACACAATACCAAGTGTAGCTGTGATGTGGTGAACAGACCTCACTATGCAGAACACAAACCTCTCAATGTGGACATATACTGCTGGTGCTTGTAGTGTTGTGGACAATAGACACAACCATGTTACCTCAGGCAGTGGGGAAGATCTCGGTCATGTAGCTGTGTTGTCCCCCCCTGGAAGCGGAGTGTGCTGGTCCAACGTACGCCACTCCAGCATAGGAGTATGAATAAATAGGCAGGGGTTGTGGGCGTGGTTCACTTGTGGGAAGGCCAAAGCGTCTGCCAGGGCGGCAGCCCTCACCCTGCCACGAGGCCTCCGCCGTGACCGCCGGCCTCCTCGACACAGGCCCGCTGCAAACCCAGCAGCAGAGCACCACAGACTTATGTCTGTACAGACTACTGCCTTCAATCTACACTGCGGACAGCAGGGCTCACAATTCAGATCGAGTCGCGATTGCAGATGACGCACTCCAGTAGGGAAGAGACATTGATCCCAGTGCAGCCCGCCCGGACCACGCATCATCGCAGACTGCGCACACACTGAGTGCTTCAGGTGCCACTAACTCAGCGCACCACAAGTCAACGCCACGTGGACTTATTAAGACAGAATTCATTAGGCAAAAGACATTGCTACCAGTGTGGCCCGCCCGGACCACGCATCATCGCAGGCTCCACACACGCTGGTTGCTTCAGGTGACACTAACTGTACAGCTCAACTCAACGCCACGTGACTGTGGGCCCTTGCTGACCGCTGCCTCCGGCCTACACTGCGGTCATCAGGGCTCACATTTAAAATTGACTCTTGATTCATTAACTGCAGAGTCCAGTAGGCTACTAAGTATTACGTCCCTAAAACCTACATAATATCCTTTTAGTATCCTTGCTTCAAGAACTTGTTTTATATCAGTTATATCTTTAGTACAATGACCAACTTCATCTTGCAAGTCCAAAGGAACACTGAATGGCAGTCTACACTGCGGACAGCAGAGCTCACAATTTGAATTCAGTTTTGATTTATTAATTGCAGACAGAATTGTACTCTATGTCCTCAAATTTTGTCAAGAGGAAGTGACAAAAAGCATTCCTTGATGTCTGTGCTGACTACTGTCTTCGATCTACACTGCGGTCAGCAGGGCTCACAATTCAGATCGAGTCGCGATTGTAGATGACGCAGTCCAATAGGCAAGAGACATTGCATCATCGCTGGCTGCGCACACGCTGAGCGCCACACCTACCACTAACTCTATGCAGCTCAAGTCAATGCCACGTGGCTGTGGACTCTTCCTGACCACTGCCTCCGGCCTACACTGCGGTCAGCAGGGCTCACAATTCAGATCGAGACGCGATTGCAGATGACGCAGTCCAGTAGGCAACAGACATTGCATGATCGCTGGCTGCGCACACGCTGAGCGCCACACCTACCACTAACTCTATGCAGCTCAAGTCAACGCCACGTGGCTCTGGGCTCTTCCTGACCACTGCCTCCGGCCTACACTGTGGTCAGCAGGGCTCACAATTCAGATCGAGTCGCGATTGTAGATGACGCAGTCCAATAGGCAAGAGACATTGCATCATCGCTGGCTGCGCACACGCTGAGCGCCACACCTACCACTAACTGTTTGCAGCTCAAGTCAACGCCACATGGTTGTAGGCCCTTCCTGACCGCTGCCTCCGGCCTACACTGTGCTCAGCAGGGCTCAGAATTCAAATTCAGTCTTCATTCATTAATTTCAGAGTCTAGTAGGCAACTAACTATAACGTCCCTGAAACCTACATATTTCGACAGTGTATTCCATAAATGTTTCATCTTTTGTTCCATACACCTACACTGCTGTTAGCAGAGCTCACAATTTAAATTGAGACATGATTTATTTATTGCAGAGAGAATTGTACTCTATGTCCTCGAATTTTGTAAACAGGAAGTGACTAAAAGCATTCTTCGATGTCTGTGCTGGCTACTGCCTTTGATCTACACTGCGGATAGCAGGGCTCACAATTCACATCGAATCGCGATTGCAGATGACTCAGTCCAGTAGGCAACAGACATTGCTCCCAGTGCGGCTCGCCCGCACCACGCATCATCGCTGGCTGCGCACACGCTGAATGCTTCTGAGGCCCCTATCTCAGTGCAGCACAACTCATGAACCCTTTATGATACAATGTTTTGTGTATAATTTCACATCTGCTGCCCCTACCTCAGTGTACCACCAGTCATGGACCCTTTACGACACAATCTTGTGTGTATTATTTCACATCTGTTGCCCCTACCTTAGTGCAGCACAAATCATTGACCCTTTATGATTGAATTTGTGTGTCTGATCAAATGATTACTGTTGTACTTGTTGCCAGCACCAACCATTCCCGGACGGCTGGCTTACACTCACCCCACACGCATCCAGCACAGACGTCACTGGACATGTGTCCCTGGTAATAAAAATGAGTCGAGCGCACGTGCCCGTACCCAGTTCCACTATCTTTCTGTGTCCGTGTGTTCATTATGTATGCAAGATGCCGCCCCTGGGCCCTACCACATTACATTGTGCTGTGGACAGGGTATGCAACCATGTTATGTTATGTTATGTTATGTTATGTTAAGATGACTTGTATAGCGCACAGCTGCCCCAGCAACGGGGCGTCCCGGCGCTGAGCATAGTAGCAACTGACAGCAAGTATCCACCCTGAAAAGAGAGAAAAGAAAGGGCCAGAGGAGACATAGTGGTTAACAAAGGGCGAGAAAACCTAATGAGGGAACAGATGGGTCTTTAGTGCTTTTCGAAAAGCCAGATAATTGTCCATGCTCCGGATATGGGCCGGGAGACCATTCCAGAGCTTAGCAGCCAGAGCGCGAAACGAGCGTCCACCAGCACGGGCCCTCTTCACTCGTGGTATAGAAACCAGCTGTTTGCCTGCAGTGCGCAGATGTCGCGTAGGAGTATAGGTGGAGAGCAAGCCAGATAGTATACCAGAGATGGGGGATTTCAGAATCTTAAAAGCAAAGCAGAGAGATTTAAACTCCACCCGTCTCTCCACTGGCAACCAGTGTAGCCGCCGAATGGTGCTGGAGGTGGGGCAACATCTAGGCATGGCAAGGAGAGTTCTAGCGGCGACGTTTTGGACCCTCTGCAGTCTTGAGATCTCGGTCTTATTGACCCCAAGATAGAGCACGCTGGCATAGTTCAGTCTCGATAGCACAGCTGCCTGCACAATGGTCTGCCGGATGGAGGGGTCAAAGAAACCCAACACGGGTCTAAGACTGCGTAGAATGCCAAAACATGTCACCGCCACCCTCTTAGTTTGATCTTGGAAACTCAGCGCCGAGTCAACCCATACTCCCAGATTTTTCACCACCTTTTTAGGCGTGGGAGCGGGTCCCAGGAAGGTGGGCCACCAGTGTCCACTCCATAGCTCAGGATCCTTCCCTACCAGCAGGACCTCAGTCTTGCTTGCGTCGAGCTGTAGACAATTGGCAGTCATCCACTCTGTTACGTCAGCCAAGCCACTTTGAAACTTGGCCGCATCATTTTGACAGTCATTGGAGAGGGCGACTACAAGTTGGGTGTCATCTGCATATGACACGATCGTCAGCCCTCTCCTCTTGGCTAATGCGGCCAACGGCTGAACATACAAGTTAAAAAGTGTAGGGCTTAGCGCAGAGCCCTGCGGGACCCCCTGTTTGGTGGGATACACCCTAGAGGAAAAAGGGGGAGCTGATACTTGGAAGGACCTATCTGAAAGAAAGGAGGTGAGCCAAGCCAGGGCGGTGCCCACGATGCCGGCCTCCTTCAGTCTTTGAATCAGAATCTGGTGCGAGACCGTATCGAATGCGGCACTGAGATCCAGTAGGATCAGTGCCGAGGTCCGTCCCTCATCCAGTGCTGCTCTCAGATGTTCAGTCACAGCTAGAAGGGCTGATTCTGTGCTAAGGCAGCGGCGAAAGCCACACTGAGAGGAGTCCAGAATGTGATTTTCCTCCAGATAGCCAGACAGGATAGAATTGACATAAGCTTCAGAGATTTTAGAGATCCAAGGCAACAAGGAGATAGGGCGAAAGTTCTCCAGTTTTGTCGAGTCTAACGTGGGCTTCTTTAGTATCGGCATTACAACGGCCTGCTTCCATAACCTAGGGACAGTGGCCCTGGCCAATGACAAGTTAATGACCTGGCCCAGCGGTGTGAGTAATACAGGTAGTAATCTCATCAGATGTTCCGGCTTCATAGGGTCAGTTGGAGAGCCAGATTTAATCTTCCTGCAAAGTGTAGTAAGTGCTTCTTCAGTAATAGGTGGAAAAGTGGCTAATATGTGGGCGGAAGAGGATGATTCCTCGGGGTCGACGCCCATATCCATCAAGGAAAAGGTTTTGTAGATGTTGTCCACTTTATTTATGAAAAAGGTGTCTAGGTCCTCACATTGCTCATTAGACTTAACTGCGGGCGCCATAGGTGCCCCAGTGTTTTTAAGATTTGTGATAATGGAGAATATCTTCTTGGTGGGATTCTGGCTGTTTCTAATCTCCTCCGAGAAGTAAGTAGCCCGTGCTTTCTGAACAGCCCTGTGATTTTTTTAATGGCTGATTGATAACGACCTTTCAGAGTGAGATCAAAATCTCGCCTCCACTCCCTTTCCAGCCGTTTGCACGCTTTACGCATGGTGGAGAGATTGCCGTTGTACCAGGGGTTGGACTTGGTGCTTCGACATTTCGACCGTTTGGCCGGAATCATAGCATCCAACGGAAGCCTTAGCCAGTCGGAAAAAACATCACTGGCCGAGTCTGGGTCATCTGGCCAGCTGGGCATACTTGTTGAAAGAGTGGTGCTAAGCTGGTCGAAGTTTAATTTATGCCAGGGACGGCGAAGCGTGCAATTCTGATAGGACTTTCGGGAGGACACCACCCCAGGGAGCTTCATAGAGATCAAGTAATGATCAGTTCAGCATAGCGGAGTGGGAGTTAGAACAAAGAGACCCGGAAGGTTAGAGAAGACTGGATCAAGTAAATGGCCAGCAGAGTGAGTGGAACCGCGAACCAGTTGTAGCAGCTGGCAGGCCGCTAGATCCGCGGAAAAGTTGGCCGCCTCTGAATCATGAGGATTGTCAAGGTGTAGGTTTAAATCACCAATGACCAAGAAGTTGGCATACCTCACTACCAGAGTGCCTGCTAGATCTGCCAGCGCGGTCCTCCCTTCCTTAGAAGGGCACGGGGGGCGATATACTAATAAGCCTGTCAAGGTAAAATTAGAATTAAAAGAGATCCCAAATCGGCCGCACTCACAACCCGCTACATCTTCCTTAACCAGTGTGCAGGTGTAGTATGATATGCAGACAACTGCCACACCGCCTCCTCTTGTCTCTCGATTAAGAGTGGTAATGCTGTAGCCTGTGGGGAGCGCCAGACCTGGTTCGACCATCGTGTCAGCTGACAGCCATGTTTCTGTCAGAAAAAGCACATCCTGAGACTCGTCTTGAAGTAGGTCGAACACATCTAGGTAGTGTTTAACCAGTGACCGGCAGTTAAGACTAAGCAATTTAATGTCCTGTCCTACTACCAGGGATTGCGTAGGAGGGGGCCGAATACTTGCTTCAGAATTGAAACCGCAATTCCTGCAGCAAAAAGGACCCATAGGAGGGTTTGGTGGGGGAGAGCAGCCCGTGCTCATTAAAGATCTGATAGCCAAGAGTTTATCGCGGGAGTAAGTGTAAGAGCTTTTCTCAAAACTGGCAGAGTGACTGGCGACTTGCGACGTCCTGGCGCGGATGGGCGCAGACGGGCTTGCCTTTGGCACGCCGACGGCGCGTCCGCTGCGCGGCCGAGCCCCCATCCGTTTTAAATACCCGCGGCAGGAAATGAGGCCACTCCGTTTGTGGGCGGAGCCGCGTCCCTCCGTACAATCGACACCAAAAGCTGTGACGGACCGGGGACAGCGGAGCAGAGTTTAGGTAAGCGGCATACACAATAGGAGTCACAAAGCACAAAGTTAAAAGCACACAGAGTGTGAATTACGTTTTTTTTAAATGTCAGGTACGGAGCCTCACGGCAAGCGCTGTTTGCTGCTGCGCGGCCGAGCCCCCAACCGTTTTAAATACCCGCGGCAGGAAATGAACCCGCTCGGTTTGTGGGCGGAGCCGCGTCCCTCCGTACAATTGGCACCAAAAGCCGTGACGGACCGGGGACAGCGGAGCAGAGTTTAGGTAAGCGGCATACACAATAGGAGTCACAAAGCACAAAGTTAAAAGCACACAGAGTGTGAATTACGTTTTTTAAAAATGTCAGGTACGGAGCCTCAGGGCAAGCGCTGTTTGCTGCTGTGCGGCCGAGCCCCCATCCGTTTTAAATACCCGCGTCAGGAAATGAGGCCGCTCGGTTTGTGGGCGGAGCCGCGTCCCTCCGTACAATCAGCACCAAAAGCTGTGACGGACCGGGGAGAGCGGAGTAGAGTTTAGGTAAGCGGCATACACAATAGGAGTCACAAAGCACAAAGTTAAAAGCACACAGAGTGTGAATTACGTTTTTTTTAAATGTCAGGTACGGAGCCTCACGGCAAGCGCTGTTTGCTGCTCTCTGGCAGTGGGGAAAACTTCGGTTATGTAACTTTCTCTCGGTCATTGTACAAGTACGTACGTAGAGACTGGATCATTAGAGTACTGCAAGGAGAGTGTATAGTGAATTCATAAGTGCTTGGAGATTGACGGAGTAATTGTATAAGTACATATGTTGGCGCAGCCTAACCCCGAACACAAGCTTGGCTCTAATTGGCTGCCCTCCATGTGCCAAAAACTGAAACTTTAACTTTGCATGGCCCTGTATTGCTACAGCTGCAACACTCCACTGAATGTGCAATAAACATTCATATCCACACAGATGTGTCATGTCCACCATCTTTCATGTGTGGAACTATGGATGAATGTAGGGTCAGTGATTCCC